>WYDF02317424.1:0-14628 GCA_009867245.2 Adranes taylori
ACCATAGCATTTGTAAAATACAAGAGATTTTAAGTTAGAATACAACTAGCGTGTTTTAATCCATTCGTATTCTTAATTTATTACTCCACGTTTAAACTACCAAAATTATTAAGTTAATTTAGGTAATTTTCAAAAACTGTCATTGTCAAGCCAATCAAGTAACTAAACCCGAATAGAATAGGCTACTTGATTATTTGGGGAATAAAGTATCATCTTTGGATAACCTAATTTTGTCTCTTAATAGCGCATCACGCAAAGTGTATTACTTTAGTTATACGGGTTTCAAGTTAGTCAGTATATTTTTTTAGACATTAGGTTAGTAAAAGTTATTAACTAGCTGCCGAAGGCGGTGTTTAAAATGTGAAAAAGGCGGTGAAGAAATTTGTGAAAATAGGTTTGTGGTAAATTTTGTTATACATAAATTTCTTATTGCAAGTGGGAGGGAGAGTTCGTCATTTAGCCCGTGCATTTTTGTTTCTATTTATATTAATTTAAAGTAATGTAATTTTGATATTGGTAAACCGCTACATTTATACCGTGATTTAGTCAGACTGGTTAAAAATATATAAAGAGATAAGTAACTAGATCAGCTGGGTCATATTTGACCTTATTGTAAGAGGAGAATTCTTGTAATGTAGAAAACCTGCGGTAGCTTCCAAGGTGTTATTTCTGTCTCCCCACCACTCATTTAATGTGTAAAGTTTATTAAATGTTTTGACTAATTTATACGATTTCCATGTGAGTTAGTGTCCAGATTTTATGTAAGCATATTTTGAGTACTAATTGTTTAAGAGCCTGCATTTTGGAAGCTCTATGAGCAATAAAGATTATATCATGGATATCAGATACGACTTCATATATAGTCGAAATAATACTCAATTTTCAACTAAATAGAGGATTGTAATTAGTAAGCCAAGCCAAGAGTATTCCTGTACATACACATTGATAAAAAATCACTTAGAGTTTTAGAGTTCATCTCTGTAAGCACTAAGTTAAGGAGCCTTACCGCCTAGTTATTTAAATTGGATAACTACAATTGCATAGTAATATTTTACTTACTTTGTCGGTGTAATTTTAGCAAATGCATTTAATTATATTAATTACTTATTGATACAAATTTTACAGATGTCATATTCTATATTGATTTCACATTATAATGATTCAACAGTTCCTGTTTTATATTTCATACGGATGTCATAAATCGTTAGTGGTTGTATTCATAGTCTATATATTGCTTTACATATTTTATTATGGAAATATTTTCAATAAAGTGGTGGTTATTGTTAAATGTTACTTGTGATTTTTATTGTGTGTGTGTATTCCCTCCCATATTTTTTTACCGAGATTTAGGTACAAATATGTCTATGGTATCCAGGCTAGTAAGAGGGGACGCCTCATTCTCCGAATGCACTGGGGTCAATTATCAGGACATACATCGGAATGCAGACCTAACCCCGGAATAACATATTACATATTGCAGTGAGTGTAGTTGTCCGCGAGGAAGTAGGTTATAAGTAATAATACGAACAAATATTTCACTTCACAACTTGTGATGTGTTCTGGTGATTTGGAGTTGACATGATTAATAATGAAAGTCAGTGATCCATTCTCTAAAGTTATTGCGCTTATTTTGAGTAACAAAATAACAGTTGTACAGTTGCTATCTAGATATCGAGATCTTCTAGTATTTCCTTATTCAAGCATTGTTGTTTGAAGTTAATTTACAAGATTAATCCTAGTAAGTGAGTTATATTATAAATATATTATTATTTCTTAACGTACGTTATGTAGAGGTGAAATAACAAAATTCGTTGAATTCTTGAAAAATTGCATTTTTTAAAAACATTGTAGTTGATTTAGCTTTTAGAATTGAATTACTGAAAAATTTTTATTTTATTTTCTTATCCCAAATGTGTTCGGTGAAAAAATTTCCAATTTTCCTTTTAAAAAAACAAAGTATTGAACCCTATATTTATGAAAGGTATTTATTCTTTCGTTTTTACTTTAAGAGTGTTGATTACTAAGTTTATTGAACATTTCATTTTTCTCATCTCCCTTCTATAGCATTTGGTCGTGAAAAGACAAATTGAATTTGAAGTTTCATTCACGTCTTTGTCGTATGTGCGGCTTAATGATATTCGTAAAAAGGAGTTATCCACATACAATGTCTTGGAACTTATGTTCTGTTCTAGCTCAAACTCTATGTTGGTGTTAATTTATGTTTTAAAGCAACATACAATGTTTGATTCACTTTCGCTCTCAATTTAACGAATCTATTGTCTTATAATCAATGTTGAAATTAAACCTTACTTTAATTAAACTTAACTAAATATTAGAAGAGAAGTTGTTATGCAATATCTCATAATATCTCTTACAATATCACTAAAAACGCTATAATTAGTGGTATGGATTTTCTGATATGGTTTATTAGTAGGTCGTTGTCTACTCCTGTTCGGTTATAGTACGTTCTTATTAAATAAATATAACACTACTACATGGATATTCTTAAAGTTCTGTCTATCAAAATGAATTTGTTTGTTTAACAATTTATTATTATTATTCGGATAAAAAATTAAAATAAATTTTTTCGAGTAATTCAATTCTAAAAGCTAATTCATCAACAATGTTTTTAAAAAATGCAATGTTTCATGAATGCAACGAATATTGTAATTTCACCTCTGCATAAGGTATGTTAAGAAATAATAATATATTTTTTATATATTTATAATATAACTCACTTACTAGGATTAATCTTGTAAATTAACTTTAGGCAACAATGCTTGAATAAGGAGATACTAGAAGATTCCGAAATCTAGATAGCAACTGTACAACTCTTATTTTGTTACTCAAAATAAACTTAATAATGTTGGAGACTGGATCCCTGACTCATTATTAAATATTTTACACATTATGACATTTATAGTTTGATATTATTGCAACTTAATAAATGTTGTTGATAGTGGTGGACCCAATTGTAATTTTGGGAGAACCTGGAATCCACCACACAAATAGATTGAACCCGATTATTTCTATTCAATCTGTAACTGTAGCATTATATTTGACTAGACTGAGAGTTGAACTTAATTGACCCTCTCCCTAGATCCGCTTTTCACTTTTGTAACTAAATATTTGAATATACAAATTGTTTACTGTGTTAAAGTTGTCGAATAGTAAGTCTACTAAACAAAACATATATTGAATGCTACATATAACCAAATATTTCGGCAACACACCGATTGGTGTGCATTTCTATACCCTCTTCATCTTGTGAACTAATTCAATTTTGAACAGATGGAATATTAAATTGCTAAGCTAATACTATAATCAACACTAAATAGCTTTGATTTAAATCAACACCATGACGAAAACTTTTGATTTAAGTAATACATAATTTAATTTCTGGCCTCCAGTATATGAAGGATGGACTCATGGAACGGTTTAGGTATTTTTTTATGTAATGAATTTTACTAACTAACTGATTTCATATAATATAAGAGCGAAAATACAATACAATATAAAAAATACAAGTACGTACTATTCTTTTTCTAAATGCTAATTTGTTTGAAGTAAAAGTTGAGAACGCACTTTCATTTTTGAATTTGTTTTATAAATTTAAACGTTCTTTTTAGATATCAAATAACATATCTACAACATCTAATATTATATAATAAAACGTATGTTGATAATCGTTGAGACATTTAACAATATCTGTTAATATAACTGGTCTGTGTCTTCGATCTTGGAACTAAACTAAATCTATATTTATTTAAAGTAAATCTGTATATACCTTTGAATTCGTACCGTGTACGCTGATCTCAAGTTTTTATGAAAACGGGCATATAGAATGGCTACCTTACTTCAAATAAGTCAATTATGCACAATAAATATTTTCCTATTTATTCTAAATTAAGTAGTTACAAGTTATATAGAGGCGATAACCTTTGTCATAATGAAAAAAATAGTTTTCTCACAAAATTTAAAATTTCCCAAACCCATAGTCCCAAATCGGGATATCTACATAAACCTGAAGGGAATGTTTGAAACGTGCAATTGTTTAGCCTGGTTCTTTGAACTGTCCACCAGAGCATTGGCACTACTAGTGTAGTAATGTCGGCATCGATTACTCTGAGAAAGTCTTGTTGTCTTTAATAAAATGATTATTTATTTTTTAGTAGTTTTATGCATAAATTGAGTTCTCTTGTACAACTAATGTTTATTAACTAGCATGTTTATTTAGTTATATTATTTGCCTAATTTACTGGGCAGTTTATGACTCTCTTGGTAAAGTGAATCAAAAATGATTTTTAAAATACCAATTTGTATAACTCTGCCTTTGCATAAAAAAGTCCAGGTGTATGTTACATGTTTGATAAAATACCTTGTATAATAGTAGCAGGATGTTTTTAGTGTCATCTAACATACTGCAAATTAAAGTTTCTCAATGTTTACCCAACTTCCTCGTTACGAGTAAGTGTTCGGATGTGAGATCTGCTACTTGACACGATGAGAATAATTTCTAAACCCATCATGATGTAGGGTACATCCATATGTATAAACGGATACATAGAAACATGAACTACACGTAATATAAGTAAAGACCATAAAATTTACATGTGTTAACAGGCATATGTGAACTACTGATACAGAGACCGTACTATAAATTTAAAATATCTATATGTAATTGAAAATTTTATTTTTGTTGGTAAGTAAATTAGTGCCCCATAAAAATTTTAATTTAAATTGACTTCAAACATTTAAATTCGTTTGTTTCTGAATGTATATTACGTATGTGCGAATGAACGTGTATTACATGTCCACTTCTTTATAGCTAGGTTCTATTTCTTCCCAGAAATCATTGAAGTTATAAAATTAGAATCTAATAGCATTATATGGTAATATATAAGCATCATATGGTAGGAACTGCTGACTTCTTGTTTATAAAAGATGTATGATTTAGTAATAAAATTTACTAAAACTAAACACATTTAAATGATTATGGTGCAGTATGATACATTCGGAAACAGGTATCCGGGTGTAAACCAACATTACATTTAACGCATAAAAATTGCGTGCGTTTCCCCAATAAGTACAATGACGTTATATAACTTGTTTGTCAACTAAATGATCAGTTTTGTCATATCGTACTTTTTTGAAGACAATTTTGCTTCTTTTTGGTTTAGTACTGTGAAAATATTCTGGCGAAGTTAGAATTGAAAGTGCTTTTCGTCTTAAAAATTCAAAAGGCTAAATTTAGGATTAACAAAATGATACAGAATCCACATGTTTACTATTGACTCATTCAAATAAAATCTCATTCGAATCAAGGAACCATACTACTTCCTAGAGACTTCTAATTTTATCAAAAAGATCTATACCTCCGACTCTAAAGCTCGGAGGACTATATACACAACACAAGTTTTCAGTTTCACTTGAACCTAAACTTTTCCCTTTTTATCTCAGATGCCGCAATGGGTTTAAATTTTAAAATACATCCTTCTGGAGATGTTCGGCACTAGAATTTGAAACTGTAGCGAAGAGATTTACCTTTAATAAATTGCAGCATATGATGATTTCCAAAATATGGCTCCATAGCCTCATCTAGAAAGGAGCTTCCAAGAGGTACAGTCAATTCTTGAGAAACGCTGTTCATGCGATTTAGCAAAGGTTGGATTTTATAAATTTTATTACTATGCTGTTACAGAATTTATCTTAACAAAGCAGAATCGAGGTTATTTTACGACTACGCTACTCATTTATTTTATTCTGTTTATTTTGTACATAAATGCCCATACAAGTTTTTTGCTATTAATCGACTATGCTTTAAAATATTGCTATGCTATTTATTGCTATTAAATTTATTGCTAAAAATCTGTTCAGTATATTCAGTTGTGCATAGTGGCGGAATTGAGGACCGTCAGACCTACATAATATCCCCAGGTTTCATTTTCCCAACGTTCAAATGAACAGAGAAATTTAGAGTGGAAAAATTTTTCTTCAAGATTAAGTTTCTCCCCAAATTACGTGTGTGATTATTTTAAACTCACTCAATCCCTTAAATATTAAAGGAGCTTTCGACATAAGAAATAAAAAAAATTATCGGATAAGTTTTCGAGAAATTGGATAGCAAAATTTTCAATAAAAGGTACACCTGTATATATGTTATAACTGATTTTAGAAAAAAAAAATCAAACAATATAGCAAGTGTTTAGGTGGCCTATAAAATATTCTTTATACGAATGTTTGATAGTTTCTGAAATGTATTGAAAAGTATTTTTAAAGTTTGAACATGGCAACGTCGCGTTATGTAAAAGACAGAGACATTGGACTTTTTTTTTCGACGTATAGTAGGAGGCTATATGTGTGTGCTGGATTCAAAACTGAATTTTTTGTGTATAAAAATGGCGCATTTCCGCCATATTGCATTTACGAAAAAATAAAATTGGTTTAGTAGGGCAAGAGTAATTCTTGAACGGATATCTGCACGCTTAGACACAGAAAAAATGCCTTTCTCTTAAATTTTTTACCAAGAGAAAAATTGTTTGAATTTTTTTTATGGTATAGTGTACCTTATGACCCGTTTTCGAATTACATCTTAATAGTTTGCAGTGATGTGAATAAAAGAGGCATACTAAGGTGAAATAGATGTTTTTAAATAGCCATGCTTTTAACATTAGTTTACGTGGTTCTTTATTTATAATTATAATGACTTCTATGCACCATTTTGTATGGCGCAAAGATATATCTTAAATATTACCGAATATAACAGCCGTCGGAAATATAAATTCTCGGGAGCCAGGTCAGTTTAACGTGAGACCGCACGTTGAAACCGCTGTTATTGTTCCACTGGTCCTCAGCCGCTGTCTGAAGACACGAGTAGCTACGTGTACGTCAGTAGTCGAGATGTTCTCCTTCTTCTGGGAGGCTGAAAAAGATTCTGACTGCTAATTGATGAAACAGAATTAACGATCTAAGAAAATAACATCTATTGGTCTTCTAGACAATTTAAACAAAGAAAGAAATACAAATGCACAAATTAATGTCAAATAAACAGTAGCAATAGGAAATAAACAGTAGCAATCCTATTATAAATAAAACAATATTTAAGTGATGCAAGTAAAACAGTACCAATGAACGGCAATAATGATCATAAAAAAATGAAAGCTGTGCATGTAAAGCAATTCAAATGTACGATGATAATACAAACAAAACAATATTAATGCGGAAAGTATGTCCAAATACTCAATAAACCAATGGGGAAGGCGAGGCGTAAAACTAAACAAACGATATGAATAACTAAAAATGTAGGCGTACTGCTACAGGCGCGTAACAACGTGGTGCGCACTCGCATTACAATTGCCGAGTGACACACAGCTAACCGTGATACGCACTGGCTAGAAGTATTTACCCTAGTAGGAGGTACGGTAAAGTATTACTATGTCGCGCAATACCGTGATGGGCATTGATGGGCATTGATGTTGTTGAGTAACTACAACTAGCTGTAATGTGCATTAGCCAGAAGTATACACTCTAGTAAGGTATAAAATGAAAAGTAAGCACTATAAGCGCGCAACACCCGGATGGGTACTGATGTTATTGTTGCTGAATGACTACAACTCATCGTGATGCGCACTGGCTAGCAGTATAAACTCTAGTTGTACAAGGGATAAGTTGATGGAAGGATAAGAAGAGAAACAAAGCTATTCAATATAAATGCAATAAACAGAGCTATTGTCAATATCACGTACGGTGTATAAAATCGCCAACCAAATGTGTTATTATCTCGGTGACTCTCGCTGGCTGTCGCGCAGTCTATTGTCTCGGCTTGGCTGCCTTGACTGGTCGCTCTGTTGCTGGATGGCTTTCTTCGAGTTCTCAAAATCAGGAACTAAATATTTGTATTCAAATTCTTGTTATTTATATGCCAGAGCCGTAACTTAACTTTTGCTCTGTTATACGGGTCATGTGTAGCCAAGCACACTACATTTGCTACTCGTTACGATTTCCCACACACAATCTCGTATTAACCCTACCTTATGTGGCGGCGTAACACACAATTCCATTCTCAGCATTACTTCACACGTTACAGTAGAAAGAAGTTTATGCGGTAGTAGTAGCAGTGACGAGCAGCCAACACATACTATTTTTATTCCCGTTGCTGTCTCTTACACATATATTAATGGAGCGTGCGAACAACGCATATGCCTTTTGCATATCCATATAATATACATACATAGCTAGTATGCATAAACGGTTATTCACACTATATAAGGAAAACACAGGTAGCGTGTGTGCTGCAGCGACAATAAAGCAAGCTATAGTTTATATCTCTCCCTGCTGCATGTAATTAGATAGGCGTTCAATTCCCCTATTCTCATACGTACGCTGAGCAATGTGTTAATTCACAACAATAATAGCGATATAGCAAAATTAGTTTGATTAATTTCTATCTGCATAAATCATGTTTGTTTATCAGTTTAATAGAAAATACGTTTTATTTACTAGTGACAGCCATAATAATATGTGATTAAACATTTAATCCTTTTAGATACACAGGATTATCTATTTTAGGGTTACTTTCAATTTTGCAGTAACATGGTTTGTTACTATTTTCCAACACTAAGTTGTTTTTCTTATTTTAAAAGACGTTTTCAAATTTCTTGAAAAGAATTTTTTTTAAATTTTTTTACAGTTGTCTACCAGAAATATAACAGATCTACCCAATGGGTGCAACCGTTATTACAAATCTTTTATCTGCTATTTCTTATATTGGAAATAATATTGTTACTGGTTGAATTTCAAAATTTTAGAGTAGTAGTAAATCATTCTAAATAACTTATTTATTTCCTAGAAACAGTATTCGATACAAAAATAAGAAGCAAGTAAGTGATAAAAGGATCCAGTTTGTATTTAAAGAAGTAATCGTGATATAGGCAATAGACGTAACAAAACTTTCTGAAAGAAAAATATTAAAAAGCAGATACTCTGTATATAATGACATGAATTCCAGTTATAAATAGTGAAACATTTGAAATTTCTACGACTCTTAGATGGGGTCCTGCACCTATTTCTAATACAGTTAAAAAGATTTAGTAAGAGTTGTTGGTCGTAATAGTTAGCACGGATGTAGTGCTCATTTTGCGCTATCTGGAAACAAGCACGAAGGTGCTAACATACGATTGTTAGCAATTCAATTGTTGCTCGCTCGCAGAAGTAGGTTTCAGATTTAACTGTTCTGTAGAAATTTATTGCGGAAATCCGGGCTATTTTTAGACGTCGTCTTTCGTGCTCCTTATTTTTAATTCACTTTCGACCTATTTAGGTTAGTTTTATATACATATATACACTGCAATATATCTGTTTATTGTCAACCGTGAATATAAGAATTAAACATGGGTTTAAACAGTTCTGCTGATATAACGCGCAATGAAGATAGAAAATTATTGCTACCCAAATAATACCACCAAGAAGCATAAAAGAGAATTTTCTATTCTAAAAATTAGTGGACGGATTCGCAAAATCATATCGTTGTTATACTTGAAGTTAAGAAATTATATTTCACAGGATTGAATGAAGTAAGATAGGAAGCGTGTAAAAAGATGTGATTTTACACTAGACAAAAGGCATACGAAAGGATAGGATGACCTAAGAAGGTGGTACAAAATGGTAAAGAAAGATAACTGGACTAACTATGAGATTGAAGAGAGAAAAAATCAAAGATGTAGAAACGGAGAAAAGGGATGCAAATAAGAAGAGAAGAAGAAAACGGAATAAGGTATATCAGAATACATCATATCTGGAAAACGTATGGAAGATAAAAGAACAATTGTAAAACTTAGACCTAAATATGAAGCGAGGGGGAATAGATACGAGGGTAGTTTTACATAAATCTAGTAGTTTGGTTTTTATAGCCGTCGCAAGCAAACAACTTTTTTGTTTTGTGAAAAATAGAAAAAGTCGAACATCGTTCAATGATTAAGTTCCTTCACAAGAAAAGGAAAAACAATGCGGAAATCAAAGCCAAACTGGATGTTCTTTATGCCGAGTCTGTGCCGTTAATAGCAAAAGTAAAATTTTGGAAAGCTGAATTAGTTCTTGGTTGTACGAGTGTTTTTGATTATGACCACCCAGGGTGCTTAAATATTGTCACTACACCAGAAATCGTCCACAAAATCCATGATACGATTATGGTAAATCGTCGAATCAAAGTCCGTGACTTAGCAGAGGCTGCAAACATATCAACTGAGCATGTACACGCCATAAATAATAAACATATGAATATAAAAAAACTGTCTGCGCGAAGAATGCCGCATTTACTCACTATCGACCAAGCAAACACACCGATTCAGAAATGATAAAAAGGCGATGATAAAGGCGATGATAAAACGTGATTTGAAGGACCTTTTCCATCGATACATCACTGTTGATGAAATACAGCTCTACTACTATACGCCGGAGACTACGAACAGTCAAAGCAGTGGAGAAAAAACGGCGAAGCCACACCCAAGAAGGTAAAGACAACCCGGTCGGCTGGTACCGGTGATGACGACTATTTTGTGGAATGCCAAAGGCTCAGAGGACGCCGTTTTTGCAAAAAACGATGAACTGATGACCAAGACATCCTATTATTTTCAAGACCATGAGCGAGCAAAATTACTTTTCGAAACGGATGAAAATGTTGGGAAGTTGTTTTGAAAAGTGTATTACATTAAAATGGGACTATGTTGAAAAATAAATGCTAAAAGAAAACAAAAATCGTGCGATTTGTTACTTAGGCTAGTTTTCCGTCAAACCACCCTCGTAATGCATAAGTAAACAAGAGACATCGTGTAGGATAAAGTAGAAGAATATGGGGTCATTTGTTGGAAAACTGTGAAGAGAATGATATGAGGATTAGAAGAACTTGTTTAGAATTACCGATATGTTTGTAACATGAAGGTATGGGGGCGGGCATAATTAGAAAAAAGTAAGTAAGTAGCTCGATCTCACTCTACATTTAAAGTAGTAAAGAAGTTTTGTTTAATATAAGGTCAACGTTTTGGAGCAGTTTGGGGGTAGTATATATTAAGAAATATTGTAAAGGACTTTTCTCTTAGAAACGTAGGATCGTGGTTTTGTTATTATTCTTTTTGAATAACCAACATACCGCGTTCTTTGTTTATGTAACATAAAGAATGCTCGTGCACGATCGTCAAATATGGAGTTGGAAGAAATCATTGTTGTTATGTTATTGCACGCTTACATGTATATATGGATATGATTGTAGGTAAAGACATGATAGAGTAACAGAGTTACGTGATTATATTTATTAAATCAAATATTTATAATTCGTATAAGTACTCTAGCCGCGACTTGACTGACATTATGTTGTGCAACCAATTATAATTCAACGGATAGTTAGGATTACCATATTCCATTTGCAAGAGTAAAAACATTAAATAATTTTCTGAATCTAATTGAATCCGTTGACATCAAATTTATCTTGCGTTCTTATTTACTCATGTCTATACCTGTGTGAAATAAAGCTTAAACATTCGTAATAGTTGGTGCCGGCCTTTAGCCATCTGCTACCCTCGTACCGGCCTACTTCTCATCAACAAAGATATCCACCCGTATGAATTTCCAAAACGATTCCAAATCCAGTTGAGGGGTTAGTTTCGGGACTGAAGAGGACGAATTTAACACAATATCTAGAATATTACTGTCGAAAATTTGAGCTGTATCAATCGGTGTCATTTCACCCTTAACTGTAATCTGTAATCCACAATTTGTATTATCAAAATTAATGTTTGTTATATCTTTTATATCTTCGTGCCACGTTTCGTCATCATGCAAATTATCAATATCGTTTTTGGATTGATCATCGTCATTGTTTACGTCTTCCATATTTACGTCCTTTTCGACAGCTTCCTTCTTAACACTTGATGATGATTCTTAACAATTTGGTTCCTACTCACTTCCACTAGAACAGGATGGTGAAGGAACTTCTTCATATAACCTCATTAAACGCTCTTCCTCTATTCATATTTCAATCTAAAATTTTACAAGAGTTATGTTACCTAATTATACTTTTTTTACATGACAATTTTAAAAAACACATTTATATGAAAATAACATTAAGTCCATAATATTAAGTTAATAATATATGGAACTTAATAATATTAAGTTCATAACAGCACGAGAATGCACACGCGACTAAGATGTAATAGTACTAAACATAGCTGGGGTTAGCGACACAGTTCCATCTAACGACAAGTTCAATATTGCAGAATAAAATCATATGTTGTGGTATATCTATCTGGTGGCAGGATGATTCCAAATATACGACAGCTACAGCCGTCTTATCATCGATTTGAAATTTTTGATGACGGCTATAGCCGCGAACGTGTTAACCTTTTCCGGGCGCGTAGATGGTAAATTTACCGTACCGTCACATTTCTAAAAGCCCGCGAAACGCCCACCTGTGACAGTATAGGAACGTACAAGGAAACTGTAATATCTAGTTACTGTGTCTAATAATAAATGTCAGTAGGACTGTTGTTAGTTATTTCCAGCTTTTCACGATCTCTCGTATCAGTGATTGTCAAACATTGGACAGTGACTACTGTAGGTTACCGCTGTGTCCACGTTACCTTTTTCGCTCTTTTCGCGTTTTTTTACTTGCATCATCATAACAAAATGTAAGTCCAACTTTACAATTTTTTTAATGAGTGGCTGAAACTAGTATTTTTATTCATTTTGTTTATATGGATATTAGGTATTACGTACCCATGTTTTTATACTGGGTGTACTCCTCTCATTTTCTGGGTTATTTACTGGTTATTCACTGGTATGGACTTGCTTCGTGCATTCAATGATTTGAAGGCAGACTCTAAGAAGATGAACACAAGTTACCTAAAAAAACTTCGAGGAAGAGTTAGATCTTGAAATTGAAATTGTCATCTGGCACTTCATTTGGAAATAGGGATTACAAACCCATCTCAAACTCTGTTGATTGTGTTGATTACTCCCAGTTTCTTTACTATATATGGAACAGAGCTCATAATTTTGCGCATTAATGTAAGAGAACGTAGGTTTCGGATGTTATTGACATCTCTCGTTTTGCCGATGTTATTACTGGTCAACAGCCAACTGTAATAGACAAATTATCTCCGATTTAAAATTTTCATTCAACCTTTATAAGTAATTGTCAATAAGCCTATAATATTGGTAAATCTGTGACGGTAAATCTGTGGGAAATTATTTATCGTGCAATATAAACTTCTTGGGACTATGTTACCTCCACTAAGCTATTTGACATTGTCAAAATGTTGTCGGATCCGCTGAAACAAACGAATCGAAACATGACCACGGATAATTGGTCCAGCAGTTATCCGTTGGCTGAATATCTATTATGCGTTCTGTCAACTTCCTTGGGTACCTTGAAAAGGATTATGACCAAATTCCAATTCAATTTGTAACACATAATAAAAGACCTGTCCTTCGCATTCATTTATTTGGATGCAATGACACCTCAGCGTTAGTATCATTTGCTACAAAACGACAAAGTTGTTTTAGTCTCGCCAACATGACACGACAAAAACCAAGAAGATGATGATACCCGAATCTCAGTCCATATAATGGATTATAATGCCAAAAAAAGGAGCTGATGTTGATAAAATTGATCTTATGCGCTCAATGATTTCCACGTCAAGAAGAACTCATAAGTGGCTAATAACAATTTTTTTCAGAATTCTAGACATTGCTGGGTTAAACTACATGAGAATTTGCCAGATGAATAATACGTTGGAAACCTTTATGAGACTGAACTATCTTTTTAGCCTGACTCTGAAACTAATGGAGGAAAACTTGAGGAAACGAGCACAAAATCGTTCCCTTCCCAAAGACTTGAGCCTTTTTCTTAGTACCTACCGAGAAGAGAAGATCATAACAAATCAAAATGAAGTGAATCTAAACAAACGAGTTTGTTGCAAACCTTAAGTTTCTAGAAAAAATAACATAATTCGATTAACATGCAATTTTTGTAATAAAAGTGTTCGCCAAAAACATTTTCTACCTACATGTGATAACTCTAACTATTTATTTAATTCAAACGAGGATGAAATGAACCACTAAGGTGGACAAGCGAAGTTTTATATTATAGAATGGTTTTAGCACATTGTTTGCCTATCACTTACATTGGGGTTTTTTTACACATAAAATATTGTAACATTTTATTGGATAAAACATTTTAATCCATAATATTGTATCACAGTGTTTTAATATATTTTTCTATCAATGAATGTTTTCTTTTATCAAATAGATTCCAATTTTTTGACAAAAGGATCTTGAATGCAAAGAGATGTTAAGCTACCTTATCTGCACAAGGGGGAGTCCCCGAATGAAGGTTAACATATACTATACAAAGTAAACATTGATCTACTTAATTCTGGCCATGTCAGTTTATGACTCGCTTATACAATTCAATTAACGCAATAGTTGTTTAGGGTAGGAATCGAGTAACGTGACATTTAGATCGAATAGAATACAGCAACTTCGTCTAAAGTACGCCGTTGCTGCAGACTGTAGCCGCCGTTGCGTATAATATTTTACCTCTCTTAGTAAGATTGGTATTTGATAATGTTAATATAT
>WYDF02317435.1:0-14627 GCA_009867245.2 Adranes taylori
ATAAGTTTCAAATGCATACGTTCCAATTTTGTTCCATTTTCCTTTAAATACTCTGTTGAAGTACTTTAACCTGTGCCGACTTGCCTAAAAACATGTCAGCCTTGTTAATCTGAATCTCAGGTAGATATACAAAAATAAGCACCTTCCTGCTAGTGCGGAGAGGTATGGTTGCCACCTGTCCGGGTTTCACCCAGATAGTCTAGAACTGCCACCAGTAGTCCGGGTGAAAATGAAATACCAAACACTAGTTTTCATTTGCAATTTAAAAATTATTTTTTGTCTCTATAAGATTTTTCATACAAAATATTTAACTTATTTGAATATTTGAAAAAATCTTGAATATTTGATGTTTCGTGATTAAACTTTCACGCTGGCATTATTTAAAAGAGTAAATTATGAAATTAATATTTCTTATTACTTGTGCCTCGAAAAAATTTTACCCCGTCCAGGACTCGAACCCGGACCTCTCGATTGCCGGTCAATTGCTCTTCCAATTGAGGTTTTATTCAGGGGGACTTATTCGAAGATATAAATAATTTTAATATGTATTTGTTTTCCGTATCTATTAAGATAGGCAACATATATATCAGGATTTGTTTTCGCCACCTGTTTGCTACCGTCGATCGCGTCATTCGTCATCGGGTATATGGGGCCTGTTGGGTGTATTTATTCATTTCTTTTCGGTTTTGCTGGCGGTCGCATGTTTTATTGAATATTTGATGTTTCATTGTTAAACCCCCACGGCGGCATTATATAATAGAGTAAATTATTAAATAAATATTTCTTATTACTTGTGTGTCGAAAACATTTTAGCACCGTCCGGGACTCGAACCCGAACCTCTCAATTGCCGGTCGATTGCTCTTCCAATTGAGCTTTTGGGGGGACTTATTCGAAGACACAAATAAGTTTTAATATGTATTTGTTTTCTGTATCTATTAAGATAGGCAACTTATATATCAGGATTTGTTTTGACTACCTGTTTGCTACCCTCGATCACTTCATTCGTCATCGGATATATGGGGCCTCCTGGGTGTTTTTATTAATTTCTTTTCCACTTTGCTGGCAGTGGCATGTTTTATTCAATATTTGATGTTTCATTGTTTAACCCGCACGATGGCATTATTTAATAGAGTAAATTATTAAATAAATATTTCTTATTACTTGTGTGTCGAAAAAATGTTTACCCCGTCCGGGACTCGAACCCGGACCTCTCGATTGCTCTTCCAATTGAATAACTTTTAATATCTATTTGTTTTCCTATCTTGTAAGTTGCAAGTTGTTGTAAGTGTCCTATCTTAAGAGATACGGAAAACAAATACATATTAAAAGTTATTTGTGTCTTCGAATAATTGCACGTGAGAACATTTTTTCGACACACAAGTAATAAGAAATATTAATTTTATAATTTACTCTATTAAAAAATATTGTTATCGTTAATCGCTATAATTTGTTCATTAACTGTTACCGTTGTTTTATTTGTAAAGAAAACTTGCGGTTGAAAATGAAAGTCAGAAGAACATCCCTCGAGATATAGTTATTGGTTTAGGCTGTTTAAGGCCTGGGTTATGGAAGCAGGGTGTTAAAATTATCGTGAGTAATTATCCTGTGATAATTGCCATATATGAAGAAATAATGAAATTTGCATTAGGTAGAAACTTGTAGTTACTAGAGGCTTACGACCAATTTATTTACCATTATTAGTTACCTGTTGGGTGTAGGTAAAATTCTTGTCTGATTGCTTGAGTACAGAGGAAGAAAGGCACTAAACATGGTAGGGTGGTCACTGAATGAATGGTCTGATAGAATAATGAATAGGTGAGGCATGAGTAAGTGGAAGAGAAAATGAAGGATGTAGAAATGCAGGAGAGTGATGAAAGAGTAACAAAGAGCAGATAAAATGAAAGACATAAATAGATAAAAGAGGAGAGAGTTATGACTGAGTATTTAAGGTCGCAATGTAGTATGACAGATAAGAGAATGGTGGCGAGATTTAGATGTGGAAGCGAAGAGAGGGGTAATAGATACTGGATGGATGAGGGTGAGAGAGTTTGTAGGATATGTGTATTTTGAGTCTTGGGCTTATTATTTTCGATTCCTGGTTGACCAACCCTGATGTCCTATTGTCTTAATTATAATTAAAACAATAGGATATCAGGGTTGTCAGTTTTCAGAACTAAAAGAGGGAAAGACACCCTCTTTTAGTTTTGCGGTTGACAAGGCTGGAAATTTGTTACAAATGTTCCATTATATCGTTATAAGAAACATTTACCATCTTTTGGTAAGGCTTTCACAAATTGCTTCATCAAGCCTAATTTAATTTGTAGAGGTGGAAGGAGAACTTTCTTCGACTCAAAGAGAGGATTTTGGAGCACATTTTTTACTCCAGGTTCCAATGACGCTCGTTGTGGCAAATCTTTCTGTTTCCAATGATTTTTCCTGTCTCTGCTATCCCACTCACATAAAAAACAAGGAAACTTTGTGTACCCGCCTTGTTGTCCAAGGATCATAGATATTCCTTTGAAATCACCATACATGATCCACTTATGATCGTCGTACTTAATTTTCTGGAGAACAAATTGTAAATTGATATACCGTTCTTGAAAGTGTACAGAATAACCTATGGGTATTGACCCATACCTGTTTCCATTGTGAAGCAGGAGAAGTTTAAGGCTTCGTCTCGACGAATCGATTAATTGTCTCCAATCAGTGCTTTCGTACGGAATGTTGAATGTCTTAAACAGTCCACACATATTATTGCAGAATACTAAACCTCCTTGGAATAAAATCTTTTTAGTCGTCCGAAAAGTATGGCATAAAATCTATTTCTCTGTACCTGAACCAGTACCATCACGCCAACTGCGAACAAATTCTTATCTTTAAGCCGTGAACAAAGCAATTCTGAAGCTTCTTTGGGCAGGTGTAAGTCGCGAATCAAATCGTTCATTTCAGTTTGTGTAAATGGTTGTGGAGAAGAATTGCCAGGTTCGTACTTCACTTCGTTATGTCCGGTTTCTTCACTTGACTCAATTTCTGAACTATCTACTTCAGGTAAAAGGTTCTGGTTGCATAGGCACTAGTAGATCTGGACCATGAAGGACAAAACGTAAAGCCGATGGCAGATTTGGATAGACGATGTCCTTTTTTATTCTTTGAAACCTTGAACACCGGTTGTACAAAAGTAACAATCATCACTATGATTTTGTGGCTCTCGCCAGACCATTGGAACTCCAAATCTGAAATAATGTTGTTCGCCCTTTGACCACCGTCTCAGGTCTTCAACACACGTATAGCAAACACAGTGGGGTGCTCAAGTTTTGTCCTCATCTACTTTTAAACCGAAATACCAGAGATACACTTGCTGCACTAACGATTTTATATGTCTTTTTGTCTGACACAAGCACTTTTGATCGCGGAGGATACGTACCAACGGTTGCGTCAACAATGACAGCCAGCTGAGATGTACAACACGTTTAAGGACGAAAGTGCTGCGATCTACCGGTTTATGATATCAGCGATTCGTTTTCATCATAAACCGACAGATGACAGCATATCCCATTTATTTAAATCTGTCAGTAAGTCTTATATTTGTAAAAAAAATTTTTTTTTCGATATATAACACATTTTGACAAATTGTAATTTGCACAAAATGCTGACGTGATGGAAAGAAATTGAGGTAAGGTCATTTTTTTATTCATCCTGTGTTATTATAGTTGTCATTCAGTACATTCGAATGTGGGTTTTGCTAGATAGCACAGTGTGTTTTGAAATTTAGACAACTAAAATGCAATGTTATGGTCAAGTTCTGCCTGAATCTTATTTATTACACACCGGTTTTCATATCTTCTATTTAAGTAAATTAGATTGATGTGAATTAACAGCTCAGTTGATTCTTGTTGAGAATATTTCATTAAAAAGTGGTACCCATTATCTTTGTTATTGAACAATTGTGTCTAATTTCGAGGTTACCATTGTTATTGAGTGATTATGTGGAGCCGGACTGTTTGTGCAGTGAAGTTTTTCACCGACTCGCTCCGTCAATTGAGGAATGGGAATTTGAGATTCAAATCGATTTGCATTGTATGTCACGATTTGCATCTCAAATTCATGCTTGGTCTTGACTAGTCTGCTAGTGTCTTATTTCTTAATTATCAATCTGTTCAAGGGTTGAATTATAATTAGAGAGTATGATATTGTCTGCTGAAATTTAGACTTCCTATATTGTTATTCACATTAAGAAGATCTTGGTACTTGAACAATTTCCAAGAAATTGACTACATCGTCAGAGAGAGGTCATCATTGTCTATGGATTCAGAAAAGTAAGATGATATCTAGTTTTATCAAATCATTGAGAGGTGTTGAAAATGTTGGTGATAGGAGGTTGGTCCTACTGAGTATCTATTTACCGAGGGTACTTATGGGAGCTGGATAACATCATTCAAGTTTTGAGATGTGGGGAGCCGCCTTGCTTAACGTAATTTTGAGATGCCGGATATAGTCACTCTCCATTGTATATTGGCGTTGAAAAGAAGCCAACCCTTTGGCTCCTGATTAATGTAGATCGCCTTAATTTGAAATATCGTTATAAATGCAAACTAGCATTGTGAAAATGTTTGGGTAAAATGGGAGTGGTTTTAAAATAAGCCAGTAGGCATATTTGGCTGGAGTAGCATGGATCGGATAAGATATTGAAACATTGGTTGCAAAAACAGCGCTAAAATATATTTGTGGTTTATAGGCAAACCTCCTAGGACATCACCTGGTTAATCGTTCACGGTTACATGTGCGGTGTTGGTTTGATTGTGTCCTTTGGATGCCCTCGCCGTAGAGATGTTTTAAGAACTTTCAAGCCGTGCGTTCGTGTGTAGTTGGTGCAGATCCACCATTTTGGACTCACACTAAGTAACACACGCGCATCCGGATTTTGGATGTCTTTTGTGGCAATGACGTAGGCAGTTGTTGGGCACTTACCCATTCCTGCAATGGGAACACCTGTGGAATTATCTTCCAGCCAGCCGTCGGAACCATCGAAGAAACACTGGTGACAGGCATCTTCTCTGTTGAACCTATTTTTTTATTCATCTCTGCTGAAGTATTGTTCTAATTTTGGCGCTATAACGGTTGGTTTTAGAAAATCAATGAGAGAATTAAATAAATACGAAATATGATATCAATTGAATCCAGTTATGAAAATGATTTAGGACTTAGCCTTGTATGATGAGAAAACTTTAAATTCGTAATAGGAATACATTTATGTCAAGAAAGACTATTGAATACATATATAATTCCGAAGACTTCATTCGGAATTATTACTGGCTACATTTCTGTATAAAATTTGCATCTCATTTGAGTATTATGGCAACACTAAAATTAGAGAGCTGCTTAAATAGTTAATTAGGAATTAAGTACAACCACTGTGCGATGTTATTAGGCCCTAAAATTAATGTATTTGCGACAGTTGGAAACATTTATGTCGTAATATTTACGTTTAGAAAATAGGTTAGTATAAACGTAAGAATTAATCAGACAGTCAGACAGCAAATAACAGTTAGTCACGAAAATAAGTTAGTGGGATTGGATACCCGAAGAGAGTACCATTATTTCGTTATCAAAAAATATCGCAGTCAAATATATAGTAGGCACATAATTCAATGCAGTCGGGTATATGACGTCAGAAATGGGGGAAATTTAGTCTTTCAATAAGATCTATAAAAAGAGTAGAAATTATAAGAACGTAAATGCAAAAAAAAAAATGAAACGCACAAAAGGGATAGGATAAGGATAAAACTTGTAAACATGGCATTTAGTCATGTGATCTCATTAAAGTTGAAGGCAGTGGGATCAGCTGATATAGCAACCCAATGCTCAACCCAATGTTTTTGTGATAATTTATTATTTTCTTTCGTCTCAAAAGGTAAGTTTAGGTGTTAAACGTAAATTAATATGTTTGTTTTAAACTGAAAGAGTTTTACTATTTATATTTACTTGATAAACTAAGGATGCTTTTCAAGGCACCTTGAGCTATTTTGGTTACATTCATGAGAAAATTGACGGTGCGTTTAAAGACACATTTAGCAGTTTTGGTTGCATGCATAAAACGTAATTCTCTCTTACAGTTAGAATAAAAATAATAATAATTAAAAGTCTTCGGTTATTGGACAATGGCTTTATTCACTGGAAATACACTAGATTTTTGTCTATATCAATCGACGTTTCGGTTCTCTAGTTTTAGAACCATCATCAGGACTTCATAAACCTTTTAGCTCCATAAAGCTGTATAGTATAGTACATAGTATGACAAAATAGTAGCAGCAATTATAATAGTGAAGTTATGCTTGATTAAAATTGTGTGATAAATGTTTTAGATTGAATAACCACAGTCAAGAGCATCATCAGTTTTTTAACATTGAATTGATTGGATATGTAATCTCGTAGTAAGTTGTCCAGAGCCATTTGTTTAAAATTGAGTCATTGATAATTTTTTATAAAATAAATAACATGTTAAAATAAATCTTGTTGCTAGGGTTTTCACATTTTAAAATTGATGATAATGAGAAGACAATATGATTGTGATGCGGTTGAGATATGAATGTAGATGCTGAAATGTAAAGACATTGGTTAGAAAGAAATTTTTTTATATTTTTTGTCAAATGAAAGTATTCTTTAACTTACAGTTTTTAATGTTAATGTAAGGTGCGGATGACTTTATGGCTATGATAATACATGTCAGGTCTTAGTATTCTACTGTTTTCCTTTTTTCTCATTTTTGATTTTACAAAATTGTGGCATGCTTTTAATATCACCATTAATTTAGACAGACTGATCTAGTTTTAGTACCAATAGTATTACGTATGGCGAAGAGTTTGTGTGTATGTGTGTTCATCGTCAATTGGGAATTACGTCAGGTAACATTGTCTACAGATGGTTATGGATGAGATGGTTATAGATTTGTATAGAACCAAGTTGTTGAATCACGTGAAGAATAATGTATCAAAGTTGAAAGAGGTTAGAGAAAGAGAAGATAATCTTCTCTTTCAGTATTTCGGCAGTACTCAAAAGAGGAAACTATACAAGTGCTAACCGTTAGAAATATAAATTACAGCCAGAATGTACATAGCAATAATGGTATCGAGACAAATAACAGTCATGAAAACTCGGAAGAATTGGGGCATGTTGTGGTACAATCCATGTAGTCTCTAGTATCTCAACTTCCATCATCGATAAGAAAACTAATGGCAACTTCAATGGGTGACGATATGTGACAGATATAGAATAATGAAAAAAGTATAAATGAAAGTTGTAAGCATTATGCCCACTCTGAAAAAAATGTATCGACGTTCATAAATTACGCTTTCATGTAAAGGTTAAAGAGTAGTTACTAAATGCAATATCACAAAATCAATAAACGTGTGTTTTTAACTTAAGTACTTTTTTTGTAGTGCAACCAGGGATAAGTCATGGAAATAATTGTAATAACTCATATTTTTCAGAAACAAAAACAAGTTATCAAAATATTGCCACCAAATATGAAAGTATTATATTGTGCAAATATCATAAAGAATTTTATTTCTCTTCCTCAATGTTTCCACTAATTTTTCTGCTGCCCGTATTGTTATATGAAAATTTCATTGATTCACATTAAACGCGGTTCAATATTTTCCAGGTTGTAATTAAAATTATATGGAGACATTCTTGTATTTTCATGAAATTTATCTGGTTGTGATTTTAAATTTTCATATATCGTATGAAATTATCCAAGCCTTTTCTTTTGTTTTACTTTATAGCACTGGAATATATCTTCTTCATAAAATCAATTTTCTTCTAAAAACAAATATAATAATATATCATTTCATAACATCTTTCTTTAGTACACGGTAAGAAATATGTAACACGGCCATATACAACGCAGTACTCAAGCCATCATAAAAACCCTTACGCCGCCGCGAGTTAAATTTGCACGCTCCTTATCAGGGCCTTATCCTATTATATATTTGATACGTTACGTCTGCTATAAATTTTTTTTAAATGAAATTAGATTTATAATTCATTCTTTTGATATAAATTTTGTAATAAAAGCAAACATAAAAATAACCTTGTTACATACTATTTCGAATGAATCAATAGAGAATATATTCAAGATACTATAAATTATTTATGTAAAATTGTTCAGCATTTGTTCGCGAAAACTAAATATATTACCTTAGCTTTTCGTACAAACACATAGGTTTTGTATGTGGATCTACTATATAGTAAAAATATAAAAATGCTTCACGTACATTGGGTCGTAAATATTTTTCTTAACTTGGAAATGGCATTACAACGGCACGTATAAATCGCGCACGCATTTCGGAAAATGTATAGGTATAGATTACAATTTATATAGCAGTCGACACGATGAAAATTCTAAATTTACAGCTCATGTATAGATATAATGAATATGCAGACACACAATCTATTAACGCATTATGTATATATACATATATATATATATATATATATCGAAGTTTTAGATTTTCACGGCTGTAATTAAATGTGTTGTTGTTATTATTCCGGGTTGTGCCCCGCGTATTGGGCATTTTATTATGCCGACCGACGTTTCACCAAAGTCTAAGTTGGTTTTATCGAGACTTAGAAAGACTGAAAAAGTAATATTTTTTTTGTTTTACGTAGGAAGTGGAGAAACCTTCAGAAGGCAAAGGATGCCCAAGCATCCAACAGTGTAGGACTCCTACCGCACTTAAACTGCACTCTCTCTTGGGATTGTATATGGCTTAGGGAGACTGGAGAGTTTGTTTGAAGGAGGCTTTACGATTTATTATCCTCTTCAGCCTGGAACTGCTAATGAGTGGAATGCTTTTGAACGTATAGTAAGCTGAAAGCTTGCAGATAAGATATACGCTATAGCATTTCGCTTTACAGGCAAAAAACCTGAAAAACCTTGGCCATAGCCGGGCGCTCTAATGACGGAGTTTGGTTTAGTGGGGTGAGCAGATTTGCTGGTGGTCTTGTATATCTAATTATACTTGCTTGGCTGCGGTTGTTAGTTGACCTGAAATAGAAAATAAGGATGCTGTGGAAGGGTGTGTTTGTATTTCTTTTCGATTTTTTTAAATTTTATTTTTATTATTATTTCTCTTTTTATTTTTTATAATATAGGCATAGGAATTATCTTAGGAACAATGGGATTAATTCAAGGATATATTGAATATCCTGCATGGTTTGGATAATTCGAGCTGGTGGATGTGGCAAGGGTCTGCGTAGCAGTTTGCTACGGTGGTGACTGGCTTTCCAATCAGAACGAAGATTTTGATAGAACATACAAAGCAATATGGGTATCTGGAGTGGTTGGGGGTTGGAGATGATAGCAGTACATGATGTACAAAAGACGAGCAAGGACCCTTGTGGTACGCCAGCCTAAAGTTGTAAGGATCTGGAGAGAGTGTCTCCAATTTTAATTTGGGTGCTACGGCCGGATAGGTATGACTGGATAGATATAATTAGGATGGACGATATGAAGCTCATGGAGTTTAAGAACAAGACCGTCATGCAACACAGAGTCGAAAGCATGGATGATATCTAGATACACTGCCAAAGCACAATGGCCATTGTTAACTGCACGTGTAATATCTATTTGAAATTTTAGAAGAGAGTCCATAGAAGAGCGTGATGCTCTAAAACAAAACTGGTTCTCTGGGAGAACTTTGTTCATTTTTAGACAGTTTCGTAGGCGAGATGTGAAGATTCTTTCAAAAGTTTTTCCTTAGAGGTTAAGAAGTGTGATTGGTCGATATGATGAAACATGTCTAGGGTCTTTGCGAAGTTTAGGGATCATGACCGTTTGGCGAGTTTTCCAATCTATTGGGAAGTGCCCCAATAAACGACATTTATTGTATATCTCGATTAGGAGCGATATGGTCTCAGCAGGAATGTGTCTAAGGACACGACGAGTTAAAGCGTCTGAAGCAGGACGCTTTAGACTGGTTCAAGACTGTTTTTGCCTTTGTTAAGTATTTCGTATACATCATATTGGGTGATAGGATATAGAATAATGTCCTGGTCAGGAAAATCTATGTGTGGTGTATGGCAAATGAATAAATTATTTACCATATAGTTTGTTTCTTCACGAAAATTGGGCTCGAAAAGTGACTATTTCACTGAA
This sequence comes from Adranes taylori, assembly GCA_009867245.2. Lineage (NCBI taxonomy): Eukaryota > Metazoa > Arthropoda > Insecta > Coleoptera > Staphylinidae > Adranes > Adranes taylori. Next base: position 10,158 of record WYDF02317435.1, read on the forward strand.
ATACTTTGGAATTTGAAATCATAATGTCGCGTTGAATTTTGGTTTCGGTAATAGAGAGGATATGCACTTTGTCGGATAAAAAGAAATTTTTTAGAGGACAAATTTTATGCCGTACTCCACAGCCATTCACGTTTCCAATCGCTAACTCCAATGAATTGGAATAATCACGATTGAAACCGTGTTGTTGGAGAAGGGTACGTAGTATTCCCTACGTAGAAGGTTGCGGGAGACTTGCCCGATTGCTTCCTGAATTAGGGAGCGTTTGACAGGCAAAACATTGAGTAGAGTGAAAGTTAGGATCCGGATGACGTCATCTCTATGGACGGGTGGGTTGAGCGACAGATCTTCCTCAGTCTTTTGCTCAAGGATTGGAGGAATGGGTGAGTCGATACACTTGACGGATGTAATGTCCTCAGGTTTTTGGGGGTCTCATGTACTGCTATGTTCTCCAACCCCCAACCACTCCAGATAACCATACTGCTTTGTATGCTGATGAAAAGACTTACTGGGCATCCTCACTAAAAGCGGAAACTGCAAACCGTCATCTACAGTTATCTTTAGACAATTTTTCAAAATGGGGGCAAAAATGGCACATCACCCCTAATCCGAGTAAAACTCAAGCATCTTCATTTAGCATTCCAATCATATCAAAAAGAAACATCAAAACCTCGACCATATCAAACTCCGACACTGGGATGAAACCAATTCGTTAAAAGACGAAATCTGCTATCGAGGTGTCTGGTTTAATAGAATATTTAACTAGAATTCTGACCTAAACTACACCCTTTCCAGGGTACGCAAACGCATGAACCTGATCTCCTCACTCAGAGGACGGTTTAGAGGCTGTCATAGAAACACTACACATCACACTTACAAACCTATATTAGGCCACTAGTAGACTATAGAGCTCTTATATATTCTAAACTTTCTAATACACAAGCGCACAAACTTACAACCTGTGAACAAAGAATACTTCGAAAAATTCACAGGTTACAGTTCCATTTCCGAATGCCCTACTATATGCACGCTGCTCCGCTGAGCCTATCACAGATCGTCTAAAATCCCTACACTCTAAATATCCGACTCGACGTGATGCAGGAAACAAACCAATAGCGTACCAAAATCTTCGTTCTGATTGGAAAGTTAGACACCACCGTAGCAAACTGCCTCGCAGACCCTTCCCACATCCGTCGGCTCGAATTATCCAAACCATGCAGGAACCTCCTGAGTACGCATAAAAGTACGCAGTGTTAAGATCAAACAACATGACGAAGCAAGATCTCAAAAAACTTATTATGAAACTACGTGAAGTTTTTAATATGGCTATATATGTTCAATTGAATAATCAAATAAGTAATTCCTTTCTGTCTATGGGCCATGACCCAACAAGCCTTCTAATCTGGAGCGACAAATAATCAACCAAAATGTTATATCTGTGGGACAATTGGACATATGTCTAGATCCTGCTGGGCGACGAACTGGCGAACTCAAAATAACCAAAAGCTGTACTACAAATGTACTACCGTGACAATATTAAGAGTAAGGACTATCCGCATCATATTTCTATACCTTTGCTTTTAAGACCCAGGCTCCCCCTTACAGCCCTTGTGAGACAGAGTTGGAGAGACTAGGCCGGTGTAGACCTAGGCACGCCAACTTGCAGACGCCTGCAGCTCAAAATTATACTATTAAAAATTCACGCCAAATATTCAAATATTCTAATCGGGGAATTGACATACCAGAACTGATCCGACAACCGGAATGTTGACGACGCTCAGACGACGTCCGTGTAGGCGGGGATTAGATAGTCTGTGAACTGAGCAAACTGAATAAAAAGTTCCTTAAAATTAACCACGAAGCATTCGCCAATATTTTAAAACTTTCTATTACCGACGTACAATGGGATTGCGTTGCTCACTAAGGGTCGCACTATCCGCCAAACTGTAATGGTCAATGCACCACTAACATAGTATACCTATCTTTTGCCGGCCCATACGTTTGCGCATGTAGCCCGAAGCAATCGGCATTTTAAACATCATCTAATAAAAAATGTAACGAAATAGTGAATGCGCTGTACATGTTGTGATGGATTTGGGCACAACACCCTCTGTGCACTACTCCCTGTTTTATACATAGCAGGTCAAAAATTTGTTTTGCTTCCATTTTAACGAATTTTATAAACAAAAAAAGATATTCTTCTTTTGGCGTCATATAACTTATAAGCGTAGAAATAAAAAATATATAAAAAATCACCTTTCAAATTTTTATCCATGTACGAAATGTGTGACTATACATAGAACCTATTTCTATTTAAATTTTCGATTTAGATTCAGTATTTTGCGATTTCCATCGCACCACTTAACTATGTATATCATATCTGCTGGTGACACCACGCAAACATAACAAGGTGTCAGGGTTGTAACCAATACATTTCAGAAGGACTTGCATGAAAAATTAATTGAAAAAATAAAACTGAAACATATATATTGTTTGAAATCGTTTTTAGTGGATGCGAAGAAAGTTATTATTGCAGTTTACGATATCTTATTATTAGTTGCATATCAAAGGGGAACTTGTTCCTATTTCGGAACAATTTTATATTCTAATGAACATATAGTGCATCCGTCCATTTCTGTCAAGTCTCAAATTTTAAACAGAATGAGGGTTTGAGCTAGGTTATGTCCCTTAATTCTGTCATTGTCTATTATTTTTAGAAATTAGATTTACACAAGTTTTTGCATACACGTAATATTTGCTACTTTAAGATGAGCAGAATAATTGTTAACAAGGTGGATATAGCACTCAAATTTGGACGGATATGCACTGATCAACAACATCATATAATCTGTTTCACGGAAAATAGGTAAAACTAATATTTGGTCCTCACCAAACTATTAAAACGTAACTTTTATTGTTTCTCAACAATTCTGCAACAAAAGAGAAGCGTTTTAGTAACGTTTTATTTCAATTTTGATTTGTTGGCATTTTTGAACCTACCATATGTGTCTCCAGTCGCCAAGTACCTCAGCGTATCACAGAATGTTTTGTTAAACTGATGTATTCAAATAATTGATGTTCTTTTTTCAAGTTCTTCATTCCTCATTTTTCCAGCTTTCAAATTCTACGCCGAAAGATCGAAAGAATTCTCAAAAAACTTGATCGCACTTTGCCACTAACGCAACTATCATCTTCTAAAAATCTCTTCCAGTAGTTTTTCAACATTTCCCAATCGATTGATCGAGGTGGGTCCAATCCTAAAACGCTAATTCCTTGCTATTTAAAAGTAAACATAAATATATGTCCATATTTATAGAAATGTTATAGTTTTTCTTTTGTTTTAAACAGTTATCTGGTAGCAATTCACGAGAAACTTTAATTTACACTGAAAAAGATATTCTACACTCTAAAAAGATAAGTTACGACCTAAACATTTTCATCATTTTCTAAAGTTTTGTTCCGCAAGTTGGACAGATGTTTTTTATTTTATGATGAACAAAAGAACAGATTAGAATAACAGATAAACTAAGTTAGATATTTTCAAATTAGAAATTTAAAAATCTAGTATAGCACGATTCACTATCTAACAAAGCTAGAATATTGGAATATTAACAGATCTAACAGAACTAAGCTAATAGATTTCAAAACGTAGATATTAAAGAAAATGTGTTTGTTTAACATTTATGTAGTATTACATTTAGATTAATTCAATGTAATTATATTTCATGCAAGTAATGAACGCCAATTTCAACCACAACGACATATTCATCAATACATTGTACATTAGAAGTTAATTCATTAGCAAATGCATATAAGTAGTCTAGCATATTACTAACACATTGACAATTGTTTTGCATTCGCAAACTTATATATCTATGTTAGTTTATACAAATAATATACAATCTATTCTCATTCGATCGGACCATATAAGGTAATGTATTTGCCTGAATGAGTAATATCACACATCCGCAGTTGGCAGGCTATAGATAAATAGAAATCGATGTAGTGGATTACATTTTCGTAGCTGAGTGGAGGATTTTTAAAAACTTTTATATAACACGAAAATATAAAAACTTAAATGATTTTGAACTTAATTTATTTAATTTAAACACTTTTACCATATAAATTATTACTACAAAAAAACAACACAAGTTTTAGATATTCTTCAACTAATTAATAACTTTAATGGCTTTGATATAATTAAAAATGTGAAAATAATAAATGCAAGGTTCAATTTATTACTTCAAAAATGAATAAGTTGCTTAATTACATTTATTTATTATTTAGCAAAGCTGTACGCTTAAGGTTGAAGCGTAAGTTACGCGACTTAATTAATAGTATCAAAATGAAAATCATCTGTTATATAGCTATATTGTTATATAGATAAAATCTGATGTCCAACTACCGATGATTTTCATTTTGATATCATATGAAACTGGACAAGAGCATTTTATTTAATTATGCTTAAAATAC
>WYDF02317446.1:0-14627 GCA_009867245.2 Adranes taylori
TGTTTATTATGGAGACATAAATCTATAAATAAAGTGATCACTCTGAAATATGTTTTATTACTGCGAAGGGCCAATAAGTTTTGACAGAACAAAGTCTGTCGGGTAGGAACTATTAACATAAAAAATCAATGTTGTGTTATTTTAGAGAAAATAGGGCAGAACAACGTGTGTCGGGACAGCTAGTCTCTTACATAAAAATATCTGGTATTCTTCGACTATTGTGGTTTCCAACAAGTTGACAAATTTGATCTTATTAGCCGATTTTCAAAGCTATGACGTTTGTGTATATTCAGTTTGTTTAAGAGCCGTTTCACACGCGACTGATTACATGCTGACGATCACTCCTACTAGTTAGAACCAGTCAGGACTGATGATCAGACCTATATTTTCACAGGGTTTCTAATCAGAATGTAAAAGATTTTGCTACGAAGTCAACATGAATCAGTTGAACGCGTTGTTTTCGGTTTGTGTATTCGACGATTTTACAACAGAGAAAAACAAGAAACAGCAAACCCAGATCGATGTGAGTACATCCAATAAATATGTGTAGAGTATATAAATCGAAAAGGACCCGTTTGCACCAATAAATATGTGTAGAGGCGTAAAAGGTGCTTTTGTTACCCTCTATTTCATCTTGAGATAAAAGCTTTTTGCTTCTTTGAAGCCGTAGCGATCGTTGTGGCTATTAAATGGAAACAATGATTTTTAGAATAATGCGGACGATCTGTCCTATGTGAACCTCTATTCAACTGTTGGCCCGAAGCTGAGCTGATGGTACGCCGTCAATTCGGACTCGACCGACGCTCGAACAGATTTCATCAGTTGACCATCAGCACGCTTACATGTGTGATGGCCCATTACATTCAATACAAAATGCCATTAGGACTAACCGTGAGTTCTGATGATCAGCGCTGCATCAGTGGCATTTGAAACTGCTCTAATAACTGCAAACTGAACTGTTGTACACCATAAGTAAAATATACTAAGTAAATATAGAGACCAACTCACATACAGTTTTGTTAGCATATTATACCACCTGGTGGCTTATCGTAAAAGTTTGTATAGAAATGAGACATGAGCTGGTGTGCTGGATAGAAATGGTGCAATGTTTTATATAAAAAGGTGGAAATAAAATGTAATACAACTTGGTAAAATAATTTATAAATAAAATTTATTTTGTATCAGATTATTTTTTAAGTTTTACCAGATTCAATTTCATATTCCTTTTATATAAAGAAAATAATGAAACAACTCATAAAAAAAATTCATGTAATTATCTAGTGGAACAAATCTTGTATCTTACAAAAATTATTTCCATATTAAAATATTTAAATATTTTACTTAAATATTGCGTTAAACTAAATGTTAATTACCAACGATATCGGAATTCCAAAGTAAAGGCAGAAAGGCCGAACTGCAAAGGGTCCATGTTAGCGAAAACAGAAATTAGGGATGTTCCATATATGGAATAATTCACATAACACAGATAGTACATATGTACATATAATCAATGCTGATTTCTAGAATATTCTTTTGAGTTCAATCAACCTATTTCGTTTTACTTATTGAATTATTATTATTATACTTAGTTATTGAAATTTTAGTTAATAATTTTTTATTATCAAACTGCTTAAGAATTATTAGAAGTTTTTTAGTAAACAATAATTTTATTTACTACACTCAATTATATGTTAATTAAGTATATTTCATAAAATTGTACAAGTAGGCTATTCGCTTTGTGGGAGCAACACTTGTAACTTGTAAAACTTACACACTTTTTACTAGTGTCAATATGTTGTGCACATATGTGAAGTTGCAACGGTTGACAAGGTACCAGAGCTTCGCGAGAATGGCGCAAACTTGTATCACAGTGGCAAACTTGGGGTACCTTACTATTATAAATGTATCTCACGCTTCATTTTTTCAACATTTATACAAGTCAAAATTTATTTTAATACCAACAAGAAGCATATATAGACCATTTCACCCATTATTATAAGAGACCATCAGCTACCTCTTTATAAGGAGCATCACTATCGCAATATTTTGAAAGATCATGACTCTGCTGTATAAGCCAGTTTGCTTCTTTGCATGCAATGAAAATTTAACTTACGATGAAAAGTTTACGACAGAATTTATTATTTTATTATTTATGATAGAAACACGAAAACAGATATTCAAAATTTATAACAATATATTAAAATAAAATAATAAAAAAGTCAATAAAACATATACAATTACCAGCATATTAAACACACAAAAACTATATAACACAATAAAAATAAAATTATTATTGTCATGATGATATGCTTCGTCTGTAAAGGTCTCCATAATTTCATACCTTCCTCTACTCTCTTCTACTACTTCTACGCAAACATTTAACGACAACTTATGCATGTGTATGTATGTACAAGAGACAAACAAATAACGTTTTCACCTTTAAGTTGCATTCACCTGATTTCATCTATCAAGCTACTTAAAATCAGCCATTCATTCTTTAAGTAGACGTGTAAGAGCTAAGGAGTAAGGTGTCCGCCTCCTCTTCTAACTCTTCGTACAGCTTTGTATTTATTTTCAAAATTCTGTGACTAAGCGCTATATTTCGGTGAGTCTATAAAATTGTCATTTTTGTTATTATTAAAGTGCTTAAAAAGAAACATTTTTGTTGTGATAACCGCGAGAAATCAATATTAGAATATTTAGGATGAATAAAATAGTTTACATGTTTATGTTCGGTCTTACGACTGGTAAGTACTTTTTGGTTTTTATGTATGTTTAAGTCTAAAATTTAATATATTCATGAAGAGAAATTTCTTTATTTTGTACTATATTTCGGTCTGTTACACAAGAATATTGATTGATGATAGGAAAATCGCTAATATTTAATAAATCAATGGGAACTTTGTTATGATTTCTTAAAATAAATGAATATTAAAATCTATATTTTTATTTTCATATTTTTATACAAGAAAATTTCATTGATCTACAAAATTTCAATATACACAGTTAGTTAATCTTTTCAAATCCAAAAGAATATCATTTTAACACAGTAACCTAATATTCACTTCAATAACTTAAAATAGCATAAACTTATTATAAATATATGTCATATAAGAAAGAGTGGAACAAACCAGTGATGTCTCACACATAATTCTTATGTAACAAGATAAAATATTGTTTCTGGTCTTACATACTGATTATCTTCACCTTGTAAAATGAGCCTCACGCACTGCAAAATCTCTGATACAGATTTTTCAGTGCGTGAGGCTTATTTTACTGTACTAAAAGTTGCCATATGTGACGATTCTGTGTATCTGATTTCACTTGGTACCTTACGTTCTCATATCTTTATCAGTTTTGCGATCGCACTTAGGGTGTTTACACCAGGACTTCCTATACAGTGGAGTACGCATCCCTTGGGAGGCATAGTGAGATTGTATATCACACTAATCCCATCAATTCTTTCATTACTTCACTCATTTATTTTGTCACTAATTCCAGACAGGTCTCAGCTTGTACCAAACATGTCCAGACAGGTCTCAGCTTGTACCGCCTTAACCGCGGTTTGCCCTCGCCCGTGACGTAACTACGATCGTCGGTTAGTTTAGATTAGGTGGGACTGGGGGATAAAAATATGCAATTATAACTTGGGGAGTTTTGAGAAAAAAAAGTTGGGGCACGTTGGTTTAGATATTTCAATTAGTCCTCTAGTCACATTAACCCTCAAAATGCTTTTAGTTCTAAGGATTGAAATACATGTGACTCGTGATTATCCGAAGTAATTAGGAGGTTAAGTTAAAGCTCGTGAAAATGTACAGACCTCGTACAGACGAAGTACAGACCTTTAAGCGAGTAGAAACATAAAATTACTTCTTTAAAACGTCTTTAATAGAACTCTGAGATATCATTGGTCAGCTCTTAGATGATGCAATGTTACGCTAACGCTGAAGATAGAGTATGTCATGAGGTGTACAGAACTTCTAGAATGAATGCAACTTCTAGTTGCATTACATAAGCCAGAGCGGCGTCGATCAATTTCAGCCCATCGGATTGTGATGTTTTTGGAGTTATGTCGTCCGAATCGTTATCTTCTCTACGGTCTTTAGCACTGTTATCTATAGAGATACCTTCCTCGTCGGTAATCTTCATACGGCCATATTCATTACACCAATCCCGAATTTCTTCGCTGTTGATTTGATTTTCAACACGTGGCTCATTGGGTAGTTGTAGTAATTTGTTCAGATTCTCCTGTTCTGGTACTTTTTACGGGGTCCATCTAAGTCAAATAAATTTTTTTATGACGTTTGAATGGTGGTAGTTTTCATTGAAGTCCCATGCTGAAGCAATCCAGTATGCTACATCTTTTAGTGTGACTTACTTTAAGGTTTCCTTAACAGTCAGTCCTTCGTCCAATTTTACAATCCATAACTGGAGAAGTTTTCGGCGGTAATTTCTCTTCATCGTTTGTGAACCCCATGGTCTAAGGGTTCTATAAACTATCTCACTTTAGTAGGTAGGAATATAGCTTTACAATCACTACGGCATAGTTTTGTGGCATCTGGGTGAGTTGGTAAATTATCCAGTAATAAAATAGTTAATTTTTTTTCAAAAATGCTTTAGTGACAGGAACAAATTCTTTAAACAACAAGTCACTAAAATCATGATTTCCATCCTTGCACTTCTTTGGTTGCAGTACATTGTTGGCAGATATTTGACTTTGATAGTTTTAAAGGCTCTTGGGTTTTTAGACTTTCCAAAAAGGAGAGGCTTTAGTTTCAAACAACCAGAAATATTGCATGTTGCGAGTATTCTGACCCCCCCCCCCTTACTATTTTTATATCCTGGAGCAGTTCTTTCTTGATTTTGCTCCTAACGTTGTTGAAGGTAACATTCGAAAGTTACGACCAGTTCCGTCCGAGTAAAAAATTTTAGTTGAAATTTAGAAACTTCAGATGAGTCAGCTGACAATTGTTCCCCACTAATGGTTAGCTGCCTTATGCTATATTTCTTCTTCCACCTATCCAGCCATCCATCGCTTGCAGTGAATGTTTCCTCGCCGCCTTTGAAGTTCTTATGGAATTCAGGCCCTTTAGCTTGTAGCTTTGGGCCACTCATAGGATTGCCCATTCCTTGAAGCTGTGAAAACGATAGAAGCAGAGCTTCAGATATCTGCTCGTTGTCGCCCATCTTCGAATTCTTTTGACTGAAACCATTGCCTCCACTCACATTTTGTTTAGATAGTTTTCATTTTCTTGCCGGTTACATCTTCAATCCCCAACAGTAATTTCCCCAACTCCCAAACCGGTAGCCACCTTCTTAATACACTCGTCATTGTCCAACCATTTTATTGCATTTAAATTTAGTTTCAAGAGAAACTACAACTCTCTTCATTTCCCGCTCATATCGAAACAGAGAAATCAATAAACGCACAAAAGACAACTCAATAACACAACTACGTTTAACAGGAGCGCGGAGCCAATGAAGTGACAGTGACAATCCGAGAAGTTACGAGTGACCCGAAGTACAGTACTGTACATATGTACGTATGTAGGAGAGGGACGCCGTGATTGCTTAATCTTGCAACAGCCAGTAGAGATATCTAAGGTTTGACATTGCTTGTAAAACGAATAAACATCTCTTCTAGCTGTAGTTGTTCCGCTATTAAGAGCTTCATTTTTATTTTTTATTATCCGATGACTAGCTCGATTAACCCAGACACTCGGTTGACCGGGACTCACATAATGGTGAGTCTACTATACTTTATGTTTGGTCAAAAATAATTAAAGACTCAATTACTCGCTTGATTGAATGACACCTTCGTTCTGACATGCAAATCTAAAAAAAGGCCCAGAAAGCTGTTATACAGTTTGTTCCTCGTAAAGTTCGGAGAATTTCTTTGATTGCCAGGTTATAGAAAAAATAACTTTTCTTTTAATAGATGAACAAACTTTTTGAAACCAGTTTCACATAAGGATATAGAAAATGATCAATTTTTAAAACTTTATTATTTTAGTCCTAGATGTTAAATAAGTATTTTTATGGGTAAATATTAAAGACTAAAGACTGTTCTTAAGTTTCATTTTAAAAATTTGATTCGATATGGCATCTTCTCCATATAATGAATTAATAAATTACCATGTAATAAATTATAAATGGAATGTACAGTTTATTTTGTGAAACAGAGCAGTTGCGTCATTCTTCGGTAATTCACAACCATCACTGTCTAAACGCCCATCTGTGTACCATTTGAACGCATCTTTTAAATACAGAAGTTCGAGGGAGGAATAGCAACTTCAAAAAGTTATGCAACGCTGAACCTTAGTCGTATGTCATCCCAGTATGGTTGCCGGATTTCAGTTTTAGTATTCGGACAATAGTCGCGGTTTGTACCATAGCCTCTTTACTCACAGACAGCTAAATAACAAGTAATTCATATTAGTGTCTCTAGCGCAGCTGTAGGACAGGTAGACATTGCCCCAGTTATGCTCAGACATGCAGTTTTTGGCTATTCTATGTAGATTAAATGAATCGACTGCCGATTTCGATTGGTTTTGTCGCTCTATAATTTTTTATGAAAGTTTTTATCCAAAACTCTCAAAGGGAGACTACTAAATAAAATGATGCGAAACTAATCTTACCATTAAAATTTTAAATACGTCGGGTAAAATGAATGCAGTTAGATGGTAATTATTTATGTAGTATGAATGTATTTCTTAAAGTCATTAAATAGAATCAAGCGAGTGTCGTGAATTTAAGAAACTGGCAATAAATACTGTTAAAAAAAAACAACATTGTTGTTGGCTTATTAAATTTGTTTAATGATTCATAAAATTCAGTGGCACGGCTGCTTTCTCTGCTGAGATTATTTGAGCTCTTGCTTACTGTATATATATACATCAAGTGTTATTTAGGAAATAGTATTGCAATTGAAATGTTTAGTAGTAGTCGTTATGAGAATATTTAACTTAAATTATGTTTTATTAAAAATGCAACAGCACAATTTAGACAAAATTGAGGTGATTAGATGAAACGAGTAATTCTCAAAGGTTCAGGGATGGTCGCCTAAAATATTTGTCTGTTAGCAGAAGAATTGTCGACAGATCAATTTTTATCTTTCATATATTATATAAGTACTACGTATATATATATACTATATAGAAGATTATGAAAATTTTCACGCTTATAAGCACGCTTTGGAGTTTCCGGAGTCGAAAAAGTGGTTTTTGAAAAATGTTTGTGTGTGTATGTTCCAGCATTTCTCTGAAATTACTGGACTTATTGGAATGAAATTAGTACGAAGCTGCACACAATTTCTGGGTAAGGACTTTACTTTCATTTTTTTCTTTACGTAAGATGGCGAAAATGCATAGGCTATCTAAAGCTGGTTTGACTTATACAGGCTGTCTTTTATAGACAAATTTTGATACTCATTTGTCATGAAATGAGACAAACAATTTCTTAAATTGTTTGAGTCGAAAGTTTCTTTAATTCTAAAGCGATTTCTCGAGTTTAGGAAAAAAATACCGGACACATAAACTTCACCTTGAAAAAGATGCACTACCTTAAATATCTCGATTCGTGTAAATCTTAAGAAAATGAAGCGTGTGGAACAAACACATTTTTACCAATGTGGCAAATTCAATATACTGAGCTGATTTCGTGCGATATTTTTTTTAACTTTATAAAATAACTAATGAAACACAATATCGCCCAGGTCCATTTTATTAATTCGTCCAGCTCCAATTAATCATTTTAGTAATGATTAATTGAACATAACGTCTTAGATCACACAGATATCATCGCCAGAGGAATATCGATTTAGGCAGACAAATTACGGAATTTCCAAATTGTTAAGCACTAAAACTCACTTATTTAAAGAAAATTAATTTCTTAAAGAAAACTAATTTCTTTGACAACTAATTTCTTCTTCTTCGTCCAACGTTGAATAGGTCAATCTTCTAATCTCTGTAGTATTATAGCCGTAGTAGTATAGCCGTCCACGGAACTCACAGTGTCATGCGCCAGATCCACATTTCAAACGTATTTATTCTTCTCCTGTCGTGGGAACGGATTACCCACGCTTTTAAAGCGTACGAAAAACTAGGGCGTATATAAGGCTTGCTTTCATTTTCTTACTGATATTTCGATCTTTCCAAATTTTTTGGAATTGTTTTCCAATTCGCAAATGCCGGACTTATTGAGTACGGAGCCTAAATACACAAATTTTTCGACGACTTCAAAGTTCTCTATTTTTGCAGGTTGTCTTTGATTTTCGTTATCTCGGTCTACTATCATGACTTTTGTCTTATTAGCATTTATTTTGGGCCCATAGTCTCGGTCTACGTCTTCCATTTTTTGAAGAATTTCTAAAAGCTCTTCGCTGATATTTGATATTGGAATAGTATCATCCGAACATCGAAGGTTTTTATACCAATCTTCACTCCCGCATCAAAGTGGGCCGCAACAATACTTTGCTAAATATGTTGTAGAGTAGAGGTGAAAGTACGTGGCCTCGACGAACGCCTTTCATAATGCAATTTTTTTCTGATATGTTACCGATCTTAACGACCGCCTGCAAATTCTCATACAGGCTTTTGACCTGGGTGATAAGATGACATGGTACTCCAAATTCTGCTAAAGTCGTCTGTAGCCTGGGCTGCCAATGAAATTTATCTAACGCTTTCTTGTAATGTATAAAGCACAAATATCGGTACCGAGTATTCTCGAGCCTTTCCTATAAGCTGCCTCGCATTTAAAATTTGTTTTCGAGTAGCCCCGTCCTTTCACAAATCCGGTTTGTTCTGGTACTATTTGATCCAGCTGGAATGCCTGTACTTTCGCTTGAAAAATGCACAACTGCTGGAATGTAATACCAGGGCTATAAGACGATAGTTTTCCCAAACTGTTTCTAACCCTTTCTTATGTAGGGGAAGCAATACTGAAGTTGACCAGTTTTCTGGCCATAAGCCTGTTTTCCAAATCTTGTGACACAATGTGTGTAAGATTTTTTGCCCCCTTGAGTCACGAGCCTGAAAGACCTCTACTGAATTCTGTCGATTGCTACTGCTTTTCCTGCTCTTAATTTATCAATTGCAACTTTTACCTCATCTAACAGAATATCCGGTTTTGCATCAAAATTCCCCAAGTCTTCGCAAACATTCGGGTCAGCATACAGATTTCCACAGTAATCTTTCCACACCAATGCAATTTGTTTTACTTTTATATTCAAACATTCATGTTGATCTTTAATTGCCGAATGTAGGGGTTTGAACTCCTGAGTGATAAAACTGAGTGATCTTCTTGAATAGGTCTTTGGAGCTATTGGCATAAAAAAATTCTTAATATCTATACATCAGATATACATCGGATATTTACTTTTGTCTCTGGGCATCGCAGATTGTAACATTTCTAGTTCTACACTGTGTCCAGACCCCGGAATTTGACGTTCCTTCTTTCCCAATTGAGATCTAATGTTTCCGTTGATAATCAGGGCTGTCCAACTATATTTTGGCCTTCTCGAGGTGTTTCTTCTAAAGTTTTGACTAGACACTTTTTCACAACCAGCCATATAGCTTCAGTACTTTTTGTTTGAAATTCTTCGAGCTGATGTTCGATTTTGCGAATAACGTTATTGTTAAATACAGTAACCTGGTCATTCCTGGGCTTATTCCTGGGCAGAATTTTTAATTGCCTTCACCAACAAATTTTAAGTTTCCCTGTAAACTCACATATCAGCAGCTGATGATTGCTTTCACAAGCTGCAGATGATAACGTTTTCGCCGTTTTTACTGAGGATTTCCATCTCTGCTTAATCGAGATCTAATCTATTAGATTCCTAATGTGTCCATCAAGAGATCTCCCGGTGTATAATATATGTTTGTAATTTTTATACATCGAGTTGGAAATTTCGAGCGTATTATTTGCGCGGTCTTTTATTTATTGCAACTTTGACAGTTCTATAAAATTCCTCAATCACTTCGTCATTACCATTCTGAATGGGACCATATAGTGCCAAGATGTTTAGGACAGAGGGCTTTGTATTAAGCTTCAAAGATATTGCTCGTTTGATAATAGGTTCATAGTCCAGCACAAAGTGGTTGACTTTGTTTGATACCATTATACCGACACCATGTATCTTCCTAACTTCTCCATCGGAATAACACATTGTATATTCCGAGGGTTTGAAATGACCAGTGTTCTGCCAATGGGTTTCTCTAATACTCGCCACATCAATCTTGCCTCGGCTTAATTCTTTCTGGATAATTTGAAATTTTCCTAGCTGATTGAATCTGCGCACGTTCCCCGTTGCAAGGAGCATTTGGTTTTTCCTGGTCATATATATATATTGTATGGGAAGCCTAGTTGTCCGCTATTCCATGCTTAGTCACATGTTTTACACTCCCTACCCTGGACGTAGAGCAGCGCCGAATGCTAACCGGATTACCTGGCAGTGTTTCTATTTTAGAGAACATTACATGTAGTTTACGAGGGATGATGTAAATCCTTTAATCAGGTGGTTTCTCCTATCCTTCCTGATCATGCGCTGTTGATTGCTAAAACAATCTTCCGCTTTTAGAAATTATTTCTCTTTTCAAGGACAAGATGGTGCTCTAATTCAGAAAACTGGTTTGGTTGCTTATTCCGACAATTCCTCGGTCCCCCTCATGTTAGCCGCCTATATAGTGTTGATTATCTACTACCACGTGGAGATGAGAATGGGGAGTTTCTTTTTATCGAGTCTACAGTACTATAGAAGACAAAAACTAGTCTCTTATATACTAGAAAATGATACGTCGATTTATATGATATCGGTATCAGTAGCCATCATCTGAAAGACTTGCAGAAGATCAGAAGTCTTTTAAAAGATCTTATCGAAGAACTCTTTTAGAAGATCGATTCATTAGTTATTTTATAATAAATCTCTTTGATTTCAACCAAAATTTCAATTTCAGTACCTGTTTGAACACTTTCCGGAAACTTTTTCATATATTTTGTTAGCTTTAGCCTTTTGATTCTTTTTAAAATAATACGAAACATAATACAACAAAATTACCGTAATTAGATGTATCAACACAGACATATTAACACGCGTACGAAACGGAGCTTGCGCAACTTGTGTTATCAGTGGCGGCTCCAAATTACGAGAGGTTCAAGGAAAAAGGTTCGAAGACATGCAAATCCGTTGTCGCATGAATACAACTATACATATCTAAGCTAATCGATTACTATCTTAAACAACTATTAACTTAATTAAATTTAATATATGTATTATAAACTAAAATGAGCAAAACTAAATAAATCAATCTTTGCTTTATGCAGTACATAATAAAAATTTTGACTTCCAGAATATCAATTATGGGGTGGAGGTCCAGAATATCTCGACCACATTTTTTTTATACTTTATAATAATACTTTCGATTTTCTGTAGAAATAATTTTAATGGAAAAATTATAATTACAAATGATTTAATCAACGATATCATGTTTATGTCTATAGATAAAATAGAAATTATATTTCAACGATTCCTAAAGTCTTCAAATCCAAGCAACTGTTTCTTATGTCGGTCCCAGATGGTGTGCATATTCGGTGAATACGCGCCAATAACACACATTCTTAAAATGTATACGCCAAGTTGAATGCATAGGTACAGACGTATGTGCTAGTTCTTTAATTAGTGCTAGTTTACCGTCAAATTATACCAAATCTTATTTGAGCAAATTACCGTAGACAGAGAAATCCTTATAAACGGAATAGTAATAAAATTTATGATTTTCCTACCACATCAAGAAAACTCTCAAATTCCAATTCCAAGGTTAACGTCTCATGATAGATTACCTGGCAAGCAAGTTTAAGGAGAATATTGAGAGATGCATGCAACCATAAAACGGCAAAAAGAAAAGTATGATGCTGATTGGTGGGCCTCCAAACTCAGAAAACCATTGTTTGCTGTAGGACGAAAATACCATCGAATATTTAAAAGAGTTGGTTCGCAAAATTGCCAAAGAGACGTAGCAAAAGCGACGTAATCTACAGAACAAAGTTAAAACTGGTGATAAAAAAAACCAGCCAAACTGCTGCAAACTAGTTCTCGGGGGCTGTTCCCTGAAAGTTGATCATTGGCTTGATTTAGCGCACTCTTCGGCAAAAGATACCATAATGTCAAGTCAACCGAATTAGTAATAAAAAGTACCCACTTACTTTTAGCAAGGCGGGTGTTGACTTCCTTTTACTGGATTTTGGGAAGTTCTCAACAAGCGGTCTGTAATGATACCTAGTTGCTTGCTTGTAAATTCACAACCCGTTCGCGACCCACCACCACTTTCTTCTAGTTTTAGCGCGAAACCTCTGAATTTGTCTGCTTGAACTCTTCATAAGATACCAATAGAAAATTATATATTTAACTGATGGGCCAAATTCTAATTATAGCGCGACATCATAGGAATTTTTCACAAACGAATCTATTCCAGGCTTTTTGAACTATTACTTGGAGCGCGGAGGCGATATGTACTACTCTGGTTACGGTCTATTTTTGTCTATTGCTTTCTCTTTTCTTACATTTCCGCTAACAATAAATACTTAAGCAAGCATCTTAAGATTATACAGACTTTACACTTTCTAATTGAGACAGTATTGCTATCTCCTAAAGTAGAAGAGATGGAAAAACATTGAAATGGAGAAAAATGTAGACAATTAAAAAAGAAACAAACAGCAATCATCAAACTTGAAATTTTCAGTCATATTTGAAATATTTACAAAAAACAAAATTTTGCAATTTTCTAAAATTAACTATAGCATGGTTATTTTTGATAATATTAAAAATCTTGAAAAGTAGTTTTTTGTTACATAAGTAACATCCTTAAGTTTACCGTAAACATTTATGAAATTCAGCGTTTCGTAACTACATAGACACCATCAATATTATTTTTTCAAATACGGACCTGGATTTTTCTTCATCAAATGATTAAAAATAATTTGTTAGAGTTTTTGTTGATTTCAACATGGTTCTTATATAAAAAGCCGGCCCTGCCACGATTCGTTGCACTTACGATATATTTAGTTTAGCAGGATAAAAATGAAACGCAAAATATTTTAATCAAAAACACCTACTCAATTTTTAGGAAACTAGTGCTTTTGTTTAAAAAGATCAACCTACGACAGGTAAAAAATAATGTGTTTTAATTAACTTTAAATTTTTTATAAAGCACTAGGTTCCCCAAAACTAGGCAGATTATTTAGATTATCAGTTTTTGGGTACTTAATTTGCTAAACTAAATATAGCGTAACTGGAACTAACCGAAGTAGGTTCGGCTTTAAAAATAAGAACCACGATGAAATGAACAAAACATTTTACAAATGATTTTAATCATATAGGGTTGTATTTAGAACAGAATTTCAAACCGATTCGTTGTATTACATAACTGTTCACGGCAGAATTAAGCATGTTACTTATGTAACAAAAACTACTTTAAAGTTTTTAATATTATCGAAAATAACAATGCTAGAATTTTAGAAAATTCCAAAATTTAGTTTGTTGTAAATATTTTAAATACAGCTCTGAAAATTTAAATGCTGATGTTTCTTATTTGGTTTTTTTAATTATCTACATTTTTTCCCATCTGAACGTTTTTCTATCTTTTCTACTTTAGGAATAGCAATACTTTCTCAATAAAGTGTACACCTGTAGCCCTACATATACATCTAGGAGAATGAACGAGAAATATTTGACACAAAAACCATATTTACAGGGGGTGGACGGTATATTTGAGTAAAATATTTAATGCAGAACAAACAGTACTAGACGAAGAAATCGGTCGGTACTAACCCGTGCGGTCATTCCTATAAAACCCTGTTTGACTAATAAACCGTTGCAAATAAATTTCGAGAGACAATGTCGTACCCAGAAAACGCAAAAAATTATGGAATTTCTATTCCCTGGACATTTGAAAGAAGTGCTCAAGCGCAAATAACTTGCAGTATCGACCAGATACATTGATTCGAACAGAGTGAATATTTGAAAGCAGCCGAACAGTTAGTAGGACTGATCTTGGGTGAAACTTTCCTTTTCATCGGAGCTGAATTTACAATTGTCGACGTAGATTGGATCAAATAAATGAACGATGGTTGGTTGATACGTATGTGAAAGATGAATAGAGCCTTTTGCAGATATAGTAGGTTATCACAATAGTTGTTGTGGATTCTCTTCTATTTCTCAGTGACGTTGGTAGGATACAAATAATTGAATTACGAAGTTTTAACGTAGATTTTGTAGGTAGATCTGGCCCATTACTGGGCGAAGATGGTGAAATATATTGTTGAAGATACGATGAAATTTTATGTCGTAGAATATGAATGTATTGGATTACGGTGATGTAGGGCCTAGTCGTTGTGGCCGAAGTAGTAATGGAACAAAGGTCGATGGTGCTCTACATGTGCATCTGGTGTTGCATCTCTGACATCTTCGTTGTCTCGGTGCGTGGATGTTTGTTTGATCCCATCCTCTGACGTGGATTTCATGGTATTTCCCATTGACAAAGGTTTGCCAAGGAAGGGTTAAGAAAGGTTTTTTGGAGTAAATGAGATAAGAAGTGAGTAATGAGAGAACGAAAGATTCAGCAGAACATAATTAG
>WYDF02317457.1:0-14627 GCA_009867245.2 Adranes taylori
AACAATTAAAATATTTTTGTGCGTATATTTTGCTTATTTTTACCTATTATCGCTTGGCGTCTCACAGACGCCACGCGAGTCCTCACGTTACAGAGAGAAACGCGGGTCCCAGAGGGTTAAAATAATTCTTACGGTGAAAACTCCAACATAGAAAACGAATTAACGTCCACCGCAAGTCTTCCTAAACCAAAGGTTTCGGCTTAAACCCTAGGGTGCTCGCTTTTAAATCACAGACACACTTGCTTTTTGCGCCATTTTGACATTCAACAATTAACAAACCTACCCAAATTGGGCCGCACCACCATGATACCTAGCGACTTAATTAAAACCT
Source organism: Adranes taylori (assembly GCA_009867245.2). Lineage (NCBI taxonomy): Eukaryota > Metazoa > Arthropoda > Insecta > Coleoptera > Staphylinidae > Adranes > Adranes taylori. Next base: position 332 of record WYDF02317457.1, read on the forward strand.
CTCAACCTCAACCCATTTAAGCACAAGTAATTAGTTGACAAAGACATGACTCTACTTCAAAATTAATTAGCAGAAGCCAAGCAATCGACGGCTATGTGACGCTAAGGGTCGGAAGAAAATGGCTACATTCGGCTTCTCAAATTTTAGAAGGCAGGATGGATATTCGCCTACCAATTGCAACCAACAAAATCTCATTGGACCAATGGTTCCTACGTAACCACTGACCAATTAGAAAACTCGATATTTAACGTTGGCGAATATAAGCAACAACTCTTGACGTACTCCGCTAATGAATAATCTATATTGTACCAAAATTACAGATCACCAGTCCATCAAAAATACACTCAGAGCACTACAATTCTATTAACCAAGTCGTCTGTCTCCAGCGACATCTCACGGAACAGCTTCAGAACTATGTCGAACAGTTACTCAATTTTCATTCAGTTATTTTAAGCTCCAAATTCAATTAATTACCGTACTCCGCCTACTGCCACGAGTACTTATATTTTATTCTGTATTCTGATTCTGAGAATAACATCTGAAAATTACTCCTAGAAATTACCTCAAAATAAATGGCTATACGAAGTAGTGACACCTAGGATACATGTTGCTGCTCTCTATAGCATACAACTTACACATAAGCGGTCTCGAGAATATATGAATGATACGCTGCTCTATAATAGTCATACGTTCCACACAAATGACGATCACTGATTAAAATAATAATAAACTAAACTGCACATTTTATGTTACCATTTCACGCTATAACCGCAGTTAAATACTAAAATTTAACTTATTCTCTTCATTGTTATCAACATACTTATTGTTATTGTAAGTTAACGTAAACAAACCCATTTTAGCTATGAAATAATCTCTATATCCTGAATCCAATGCGATTCCATATTCAAACTGTAGTCATTGTGGGCCTACAAGCCAACATAAAATCGAAAACATATCAAAATCAGCTGACTATACTAAAAATCAACAAGAACACTGGACAACTTTTAAAAACGAACTAATAATGAGACGAAAAACGGAGAAACAAATCTGTCACCGACTAACATTATAGTCTCCAAGCCAGATGTACAACAATCACTACAAAAGTGTTAAAGAACTCATTTTAACAAGTCCATACACGTTAGTAATGTTACTCGGAGACTACAATCTCCCGGAGGTTAAATGGGACGGAAATGATCAAGGTACTGGTGCAAGTTGTTCTGACAACTCCACTGCAACTGTTCTTAACGAATACTTCCCGATATGGAATTGGTCACAAATCAACATCACGCCCAACAGTAGAAATTATTTCTTATCGTATAAATTCTTTCTAGAAATTCTAATCACTATGAATTGGAATGAATATTTCACTGGTAACAATATAAATGAAGCAACCGATACATTGGATACCAATTACAAAATTCTATACCAAATTTTTGAATTTACTTACAAATTGAAACTAAAGTTTATCGTTGGAAAATAGAACCATACTATATTTTGTTATATTGTCAGTCACCCAATCTTTTATTAGTTACTCTTTAATTATTATCATAAATTAAGATGCAAATTGTGTTGTATCCGTATTAACCTTTATGTAAACAGAATAAATCTTAACCAGACTTATTTTATTATTTGGCAAAGTTTGTAAATCCACAATAATTGTTTTTCTATGTAAAATAAATTATTTTGTTGTTAATAGAGTATTCGAAAGTCAGTAGTTCTTTATTATGATTATATTTTATTAATTCTTTAACCGTACTGGCTTTATTAAGATTGAAACTTGGTTTTAATCAAGCAAGTTTCCATAAATCATTGTTTGATTGTTAATTTTATTAATGTATGAATTTATTAAAGCCCCATAAATTGTAAACTACACTCCTAAATAAATCAGTAATCATTACTCTACCATACCCGGTTAAGTTGAATTGATTTCTCTCGTAATAAGCTAACTCAATCCCATGTCACACATTTCAACGTGACATATTATATAATAAAACTTTTAACTTTCAGTATAATAAATGAGGGGGCGTAACCGCCCAAGTATGTGGTTGTATTATAATCAGAATAACTTTATAAAACATTTTGCTTAGTAGCGATCTGCCTTTGTAATTATATACTCATTTATTGTTTCCGCACACTCAGAATCCATTAAGACAGTTACTTCTTTAATTTTTTTGATTATAATGTTTTCTTTGTATTTTGAATTAATTTTTTAATAAATGAAACAAAACAGCTCCTGAATAAAATCAAAATTTTAATAAGATTTAATAATTTACACATTTTGGATTGTGCGTTTTAATTTCTTGCAGTCGGATCTAAGTGTTTGTGAAATTCTTTTAATCCTTCGAATGTTTCTACAGCGATTTGAAGTATTTCACTCGGTGGTGGGTCAAAATCATTTAATCCACCTGCTGGAAGTTCGATAGTAAAACTGAGTTCAATTTGAGCATCCCCTTTAGCCCAATCATCAGCACCTCCTGTTGCTGGATACAAAGTGGAACCTGTGCTTCCAACAGTATATATACTATGGCTATTGCGCAGTTGCTGAATTGCTCTAGCAACACTAGAGCCTAACTTTTGAAGTTCTGCAAAATTATCTGGTAGAATGCTATCATAGGCCCAAGGAAAAAGAATATATTCTGCAGGACTATGTAACGATAAGTATAATTTTATATTGGATTTATTCGCTAGGACGAAATTTCGAATTGCCTGTGTTTCTGGCTCTGAAAATGGTTTTGGGCCACGATAAATTTCAGATTTAGGACTACTACGTGAACCAAATAACGAAAGTGTAGGTGCATCCCATTTGAAACCGAAATTTCTGTTTAAATCCACACCAAAAAATTGACCATATCGTGAGCGTGTTTTACGCCAAAAGCGATCCTAAAATTTAAACAATTAACAATATTTAAAAAAATAAGTTTTAACATTCTATAAAAAATTACATTCTAAAATTAAAATGCTTAAAAATACACCAGTATAACAAATTATTGCAGAAGTTTACCAGTAGCATCGATATTTCTGTTTAACTTATTTTTTTGATTCAAGTACTCAAATGCTGACGCAGAAAGCATTTGACCAATCTTTTCGATATTATTGCTTGACATCTTCACCTCTTATGCTGGGTATAAACTTACCAAGCTATTTTAGTGCATGTAGTTGTCTGGTTGCTAAAAGTTTTCACGAAAAAAGTATAGATTTGGTCGTAACATTTCAGTCCCTTTATTTAAAAAAAGTAATATTTTCAATTATAAAATTTATTTCTAATAATTTTAATGAAACAAAAAATTAAATTTCAAATATAAATAAAATATTTATTTTAGAACATACAAGTTTTTGTTTTATGAAAATTTGACCTTTTCCAGTTCTTTAACTCTTTTTCTCTCTTGCTTTCTCTCTGCGGTAAGAAACCAACAAATTAATTAATTTAGTTTTGCAGCTTTCTGCAGGCCTTCTCAAAGCAAACCCAATTTCCCTACAACCATTTCAATTTTTTCTTATTTTATTTCTTAATTTACTTGTTTTGATTCTATACTAATGTTTTTGTTTTGTATAGGTATATCGATCAGATTTATGATCTGGTCTTCCGTCCACTGGTCCATAATTAATATTTTTTGAGTGTAGACAAAAGTAACATAGGTTCCGTTTTTAAATTATGAATTATACCAAAACCATAAGATGTAATTTTTATAAATATCGTCATCCAAACTAGACAGACGGATTCAATTGCGTTCGTCGTAAAAACTGATACACGATGGATTGCAACGAGCGGTTGCTGCTTCCGTTTGGTCCGCGCTCGCAACCCTTATACACTTGCCTTTATAGGTTCACGACCCGTACGTATATAGCTCGGCTCGCAAGTCTACACGAGGCAATAGACTCCCACAATTGGTTTTCAAGTTCTTTCCCATAAATTTCTTTGCTTGTCTCATCCGATTTTGATTTACCCTCTCCTTCACTTTCCGAATCAAAAATAAAAGTCCCACGAACTGACCAGTACACTTTTTTCCATTACACTAATAATATTTCCTGTTCTTGATCGTACTATATTTTATAAATAAATTAGTCAAATCAGAACTAAATTAGGATATAAAAAGAGTAGAAGAGAAGATAATAGTATGTATTACTTCTTTACTTTTGTTCAAAAAGGTTATACTAGTAGAAGGTATTTACCGATTCTAGAATAAACATTGCACAAAATTGTGGGTACCTGTTTTGACAGGACGGGAACAAGATGAATGCGTTATTCGCATCTATAGTTCTTGTATTATACAGGGTGAAAATATAAGTACCAACAAGAGTGTACAGGGCGGCTTGAAAATAATAATGTAGAAAGTAATTGTCTATTCAGGTTATTTATAATTAAATCTTTTGAACGATACTGTATAATGTTATAACACGATCCTAGAATATCGAAATTTAACGAGCACATAATAAAAAGTTATGTACGTAAAAGCCAATTAAAGTTTAAAGCAATAGATCATCATAAAAAAATGTCAAAATTACAGAAGGTGACTTTTACGCGTACATTCAAAATTAACGTGCATACAAGTTACAATGTTGCAAAGATTGTTATTATTATGATAATTATTATTATATTTCTTTAAAGTCGACTTCTCATTCCGCCAATAAGGCGTATCATCGACTTACCAAATACTTGACGAAATTCGGTAACTGAATGACGGTTAAAAAAGGAAAGGGTTTGAAAGAATAAAAGGAAGAGAGGAATTAATTCTGTTGCTTAGACATCCAAGTAAGTTCACATATAAATTAATTCTAATGGAAGAAATGAACTTATAAATAGCAAACATGAGATCTTCCCTCAAGGTGGACAACAATGAATCAACATTAAACAGGGACGGGACTCCCAACTGATGTAAACGAGAATAAAATGTTTCAATATTAAACCTATTATTGTCACATTTAAACAAGATGTGATTTAGAACCCCATAAATACCACACCCACAAAACGGATTGTCGTTTAAACCTATCCTAAGAAGCTGAGCCGGGAAACAAACCATTCCCACTTCTAAATCTGCTCATCTGCCTAAACACGAAGTAACATCCCTATTTGAGATACCCAAGGATTTGAACCAAGGAACACTATGAACATAAGGATGAATTCTACACAATCTTTTCCCAGGAGCCAATGAAGTTTCCGTCTAATGGTCCTGAAAACTATGAAAAAAGCGAGCTTTCATACGAGACAAAAACACTCCCGGATGAAGTATTAAGGAAGCTACGGCGTTTTGATGCTCGGACTTACCCACTCTATTCACAAAATTTCACAAAATCTATTCGCAATTTTTCTGTGAACTAAAGATGATGAAGTATCGTGTTTAATTAAAAATTTTCTAGGCAAGAAAATATTTCTAGGCAAAACAATGAAAGAACCATAATCAATAACAGATCTACTAAACGCCTTATAAAAGAGATGAGAGACCTGCTAATCCACCCCCAACAAGAGACAGCAAGATGATAGTGATGCTCAATCTTTTAGAACAAGCCAAAACCACGGTCTCAATTTATTGATTAAAGGAAAGTTTACGATCCAAGTAAATCACCAGGTTCCGAACACAAGTCTGGAACGGAATAAGAGAGCGATCTATAAATATATTAATAATTGAACTGAAATAGGTTTTGAAAAAAAAATAATCAACGAAATTTTACCAACAGAAACTGACAATCCAAACGACGATAAATGATTTACTACACCATTGGGACTAACCTGTACCTCCTCTGCAGCCTTGAAAACATTTTGATTCGATCTATATATAAAATAATCCACATATAAAAGAACACTCGAACTTATTGTAATAAATTTCTGAAAATTATAAATATCAATACTACAAAGTGCTACAAGTAAATATATATAAATACAAGTAAATATATGTAAATATATTATTAATATAAATACTACAGTGCTTTCAGTAAACAACAAAGTGCTAAGGACTTATCCTGAAGGAGACACCTCTGACTCATCTGAATCTGACTCTTCACCTTAAAGGACAAATCACAACAGAGAATTATCAGACAGTCCATGGCACTTCGACCCCTTCGTAACGCATCTGACAGTCACTCAGAACTTTGTTATTCTCCACAAACCACTCTAACCTCATCATAATAAGATGTCGAAAAATCTTCCGTCAAATAGTCAACAAATGTCTGGGTGAACATTTTTCACCACTGAATAAGAAATGTTATCTCTATTTGACATGAAATCTGTAGCAGAGTTTAAAACATAATGGAATTCTTTCAACAAAGACGATTTTAAAAGAGGATGGGAGAAATTTACAGCCTCCAGCTCGTTAGCCGACGTCAGAAAAAAATATCAGGCGGAGCAATAAGACTAAAAAAACTGCTCCTTACAAATATCAGAGCTATTGTAACAGCGTGTCGAACAGGACAATGTTAGTATGACCGAGGGACTCGCTTACCGAACTCACACACACCCGGCGGTGGTCACTGGCCATCGCCGCTGCTTACATCTCGGCTTGGCTGGTTTGGCTCGGGTTGGCTGGTCGCTCAGCTCTGTTGGCTGCTGCTGCTGGACGGCCTATCTTTCAATTTACAAGGAACTAAAATATGATATACAACACAGCGGTATATATAGGCGTAAACCTCCACAGAATATTTCTCTCTGTTATACGGTCTTCTATGCAGCCATCGACTGGTTAATTCTTACGTGCTATGCTTCATCATACAAATCATTGAAACAGCAGATGTTTTCACATAAGCGACGAGTCAAGCCGTAAAATGCTCAAGTACCCTACTCTTATCTCCCAACGCTAGATGCGTAACAGCGAAGAATAACTAAATCTCTATCTCTTCTATCATTTCTGTGTCTCTACTTCTGCGTGGACGTAGCGTACCCATACAAGTTACCTATAGTTACATTTCAGTTATAAACTGCTTTCTTACCAGTGCCGCGATGTTACAATTTATTTATTTAAAGTAATTAGTTTATTCAGAGTAACGTGCTACGTTACAAGTTATAGATAAATTGGGAAACATATTTAATTCAAAAAGTGGGAAACTTAGATCGGAATAAGTTGAGAAACAAGTCATAAAAATCGCAAGAAATTTGCTGGACAAGAGCACACCTACATTCGGTGAGTTGTACAGCTCCTGGCTCTCTAAGAATTTTAAATGCCCTGTGAGATTGCAAGATTTCAGTTTTGTTGACCTGAGAGTAGCTGTAGCTTGCATCGAAGCTGTCTTTCTTATAAAATAAGTGAATGGGAAGCAATCAAATCAGTGCGTCTAAAGTTGTTGTGTGACTGAAGCATTGAGTCAGAACAACTGTACAATAGAACAACAATACAACACACAATAAATTCAACTATAAGTAAATATGAAATGCCACTATCTACGGTTTCGGCACTGTCAGAATACAAAGCATAATAATCCTACAATAATATTTGTAACGTTTTAGTTCTACTGTATATACTTTTTGTAAAATTAATATTCAAGAGTCATTTAATTTATTCAAAATGGCCAAATTCTTTGAGATATTTAGTAACGAATGTAAGCATTTTGATTGCTATACTAACAAGTTGCTAAATTGCAAAAGTTATGTTACAATTTGAGTATCGTTTAAACTCAATTCATAGAAGGAAACATAATTTAAAATATGGAAGAATATTACATTTACATGTTAGTAAAATCAAGAATTTTTATGGGAGTCGAAAGGAAAGCATCATTTGGGCCGATGGGAAAAAAATATTGTTTAAAGAATATTATATTTACTCCATTAAATATAACAATAAATTGAATTTTATTTCGATAATGCAAAATTACATTAATTTTAAGTAGCAGGTGTACGACGCTGACTGGTTATAGAATCGACATAGAGTACAGCATACGGGGCAACGCTGTTATCAGTAGACATATATTTTATTGGTGATTAGATCATACGTATGGCATTGTAGCATTGTAGCAGTGTAGCATTGTATATGTGAAAAGAAAACAAAACTGATTAGACAAATATAAATTATGGTGTAAATAATTCCTAGAGCAGAGTTAATAGATAATTAGATGAGAATATATTAGAAATTAGCAATTTACTAGGAGTAGGTGAAAAGTAGTTCAGAACCTATGACCGTCGTCAAGTCGAAGTAATAAATAATTATAATTATTATTATTAAAGTTAATTTGTTGAAGTGAATTTGAAAAGTGACCAAGTAGGAATCAATGGTCAGTTGAAAGAGAATTTAATAATAAAAATTCGAAGTAGAATATTCACCGACGTGTTTCTGACATACTTTAGAAAAATACTTTAGAAAAATACTATAGAATCTACAGATTGTGGGTACCGGTCTTTAAGCCATCATCTATACCCCTACCGACCCAATTTGCACTAAATTACAAGCTACATCCCTCCGTAGTAAAGTGTTCCATTTCGTCCAATCCCAAAACTTTGTGGGAAGGTTAGATTCGTACAAATCCTGAACGAATCTCACCTCTCTTATTGCTCACGTACGTGAAAAATACGTGACAATATAAACATACATAATAAACCGTACAAAAAAGAACACGCAGCAGAAACAAAACGGGTAAGGTATGTTGATGACATACTCTATTCGTAGAAGAAAATTCACACATTACTAAAGAAAAATTATAAGATATATTGAATAACGCACATAGAAACATGCAATCCACCATAGAATCAGTAACTATGTTATCGGTTAATTAATTCAACATTAATTAATTTAATAATGTAATTTGATATAAAGTTGATTTTGTATAAACCGTCAATTTTAATTTGTTGAAAACATTCCCGCTACAATTTGTAAGAAAGAGTCGGACAAAAGAAGAAGAAAAACGTCCGTACGCAGTTTACTATATAAAAAAGGAGATAATAATGTGAAGTATCGTTCGATTTCTTTGAGAAAATTTATGAGTTTCGTACTCGTTTAGTTAGCTACATATTTTTTTACATAGAGTTTTATTTGTGATTTTTGAGAGAGCCTATATTATTTTGTTTTTACGAGCTCCGAGAATTGGAACGAAATTTCAACGGTTATAACCGCCATCGGTTATGAATTTTGATTCCACAATTTCTATGAATTTTACTAGCAAAGCTTTTAGAGTTTTCGTTTTCGGAGAATTTTCAGTGAGTCTTGCCGATTTTCGGTTTTATTATTTCAACAGTCCTAGCAGTTATCTCTTATTGGGTTTAGTTCTACGTTTTCTGGGAATTTTAGCGGATAGCTGTTTCGATTCGATGATTCACGAGCTTTTGGTGACGTAGAGTCCCACCATGCACATGATACACAAAGAGTGTATCATTTCACAACAATTCGAATGTAGATGACCAACATAGAACAATTATGTGTTTGCATAGAGTACACACGTGTTGTGTTCTCTTAATTTCGCTTTGAGCTTATACTTATGTACTAACTATGTATCTTATGTATTGTCGCGCGCGCTCGTGATGCGATTAATCAACAAATGTTTGTAAGTACATGAATACATGTTGTACATGTTATACTACTGTAGTGCATAAGAAGTGTGGTTCCGTTCTTCGTGGTGTACCCGAAGTTAACTGAACCGGAAGATCTGACTTGTTAGTGAGCCAGCTAATAGAAAAGACTAAAAGTGCAGTGGTTTATCTAAGAACATTTTTATATAGCTTTACAAAATGCCTTTGAAAAACTTTTCTCAAGCAGATTACATTATGTTGCTAGGCAAAATATCCACGTTATAAGCAGAACTGAAAAAGCTACAGAAAAACTAAAACCATACGAAACATTACACAAAATATCAAAATGGGACTCACTGAGAACTTTCAAACTTATAAGAAATAAAAGGAAGAGAACAAGTAGCAGGAACGAAAGCTCAGACGAAGAATCAACAACTTCAGCCAAACAGCTCACGGTAAGCACAAATAACAATTTTTATATTCTTGTAAATGTTTCGGAAGAAGAGTCAGAGACCTTGCAAGATGATGGCACAAACAACAAGCTAGAAAACGAAGCGCGTGAGGTTAGGCGAAAAGACCAAAATCGTGAAATGAGAATGACTGGGTACGAAGCGGACTCAGATACTGAATTGATATCGCCAGCAGTGGAAGAGAAAGGTGGAAGCTAAAAGTGAAAGCAAACCTGTGGAAAGTAGACCAGAGCAATTATGTTAAAATTAAAACATATAGAGCTAAACAAAATTTAATTATTTTCAGCAAAATGCTGCAATAAATTCATTAGACCTTTTACCAATATCCGGAATGTTTACCAATTTCCAATCGAAGAGTTCCACACTTACCACATACCAGAGGAGAAACAACTAAAAATAGTACTAAGAGGAGTTACCCATGGCATAGAAGAAAAGAAAATGGAAGAAGATCTGACAAGCCAAGCCTTTCCACTCGGTTAAGCGGCCAGGCAACAAAAGCAAGTAATTGCCGCTAACTATAGTTTACACAGAAAAAGGCGAGAAAGGAAAGGAAATCTTTCAAATGAAAGACGTGATGAATATTCATATTACTACAGAGCCATAGAGAAGACCTACAAGATCAGTACAATGCGACAGATGTTGAAGATATGGACATATGCAGTACAGGTGCACGCAACATATATATGCATGCATTGTGCTAATGCCCATCCTGGAATGCGACCACGAGGAAAAATCATCGACATATGGAATTTGTGCAGGGGGCACAAAGCAAATGGCTTGAATTGCCCAAAAAAACCAGACCAAATCAAAAGATCTCTAGAGCAACAGAAGCAGCAACAAGTAGAAGCAGTACCTGCAGTTTCATATTCCCAGAGATTTAAAGGTATAGTCAACAAAAATCATGCAAATAATCTGAATACGAAAACTAAACAAATATTAATAAACATATTACCAGAGATCATAAAAATTACTATAAAAACACTGAATGGAAGTTAAGTCATGAACTAAAATTGGAACAGGGAATGCTAACGGTCTGAAGAATTGGCTGGATGAATTGAAAACATTCATGTGGGAGAACAAATTAACAGCGATGCTTGTTTCAGAAACAAGGTTAAAAACAGGCGATCAAGTAGCCATCCCAAAATGGACAATAATCAGGGAAGATAGGCCATTAAGCCGAGGAACTGGTATCATAATCATAAGAAATAAATATAGCTATAATAAGGTATAGAGGAATATGCCGAACATTGAGGATCTTGCAATATAAACCAGCTGATGATGGCGGCTCTATACTTGAGACCAATAATAATACCTAAAAAGGTCCTGGATGAAATAAATAAATATGGTAAAAGAAGAACAGGCGGAGACCTAAATTCGAAACATATGTCATGGTACAGCAGGATAAACAATCCAGCGGGGAAAATTTATTTAGATTTAGTGCAACACAGGGAAAAATTCCAAATCATCGGGCCCAGTGAACCATTCTGCCTACTCCAGGTAAAATAGGAGACGTAATAGACATTTTTATACTCCATAAAGTAAAGAAAGAAATATCAACTAAAGTGCAGTGTGATTTAAACTTGGACCACCGCCAAGCAATAGGTGATCTGAAAAACTTTAATTTAAAATCTTAAACAGCAGTCAATAGAATAAATTGGATTCGGTCTGCCTACGAAATGGAGAAATTTAAACCAGTAGCAGAAAACATACAAACAATAGAAGAGATTGAAAGAGAAGTGGGTCATCTCACTCAGTTTAACAAAGAACAAATTATTTGCAACACAATGACAACGTGGTCGCATGAAAATAAGTGGTCGCTGAACTACGAAGAAAAGGCACTAATAACGAAACAGGCAGTTATGAAACAGTACGCACACACAAGGCATCCGCATGACAAAGTTAAGATGACAAGGTTCCAACATCAGATCAATGCTCCAGGAAAAGAGACAAGAAATATGGAACAAAACTACCATACACATCTGTGAACAAGATGACGAAAAAAAAATTGTGGCGTCTGCTGAAAAGAATAAAGATACTTCCTAAAGAAAACGCTCCGATAAAAAAGCACAAGAGGAGAATTTGTGTATGAAGACAAAGAAAAAGCAGAAATGTGGGCTAGTCACTTTGATAAACAATTCTCCATTGGCAGTGGAGAATTGTTTTTCAAAGTGACTAGCCCACATTTCTTCATTCTCCATAATGACATTGGCTTGGCAGAGGTGAAAAAAACAGTATATGATATAAAAGCCAAGTTAATACACCACATGCTTCTAGAATCGGAAGTTACTAACATTCTACAGAAGCTAAACCAAAGCAAGGCGGCAGGAGCGGACGAAATTCCAAATAGAGCACTGTAGTTAGTCCCTACACAGGCAAAAGATACGCTAACAGAGATTATAAATAAAGTAATAATCCGCGGTTACTATCCAAACTCTTGCAAAAAAAACGCAATCATTATAACGATTCCGAAAAAAGGCAAGAACCCAGCAAATCCGGAAAATAGAAGACCCATTAGTTTGTTAAGGAGCTACACAAAAGTTGCAGAAGTAATTATCAAATATAGAATCCAAGGGTATGCATAAAGAAACAAAGTCATACCGAGTCAATAATTTGGGTTTCGTAAAAAAAGTTTCGCTCCAACAGGCTGCTAAATTGAAAGCAATTGTACACAAAGCTAGAACCAAAATATTAACTGCGTAGGTGGCTCTATAGGATATGGAAAAGGCTTAGAGTTGATCTATATAACGGAATGGTTTCTACAAAATAGAACTTTCCAAATCTCGATTGAAAACGAAAACTGAAGCAAACGCCAAGCCACTGACGGTCTACCGCAGGCCTCACCACTTTCACTGGCACTGTTCAACACTTTTGTAAGCAACATGCCTAAATTGAGTCACCTGAAACAAACTACGGTATTACAGTTTGCAGACGACACATTGAGGTCTCTGTTAATTCAACTCTAGTGCTGGCAAGAATTAGATTGGAAAAAAGGTTAAAAGTAATTGCAGAATACTTAAAATAAATACCAAAAAAAAGGAGGTAATTATTTCGAAAAATGAAAAGAAAAAAACTGTAATTCAATTCAATAACAATACAATTTAAATAAAGCGATCGGCAACCTATCTGAGATGCACGTTTGATAGAAAATTAAATTGGATAGCACATATAAAATGCAGGAAAACAATACCCAGAAAGACAACGAGTAAATTACATCTGCTATTGAAGTTTGACTCCAAATTAGTACTAGAAGCAAGAGGTAGATTCATGTATTCTGTTTTCCGACCGCAAATTATTTACGGATGCGAGCTTGGGGCAGTTCTCCAGCTACAGCGGCAGATAGAGGCTCAACACAAACTAGTACGAAGATCCTTGGATGCGCCGTGGTATATCCGCAACACAGAATTAAGGGAAGCACTCAAGGCTCCTGACATAAACAACTTGGCTGACCGGCAATAGTAGACATGATGTAAAAGCTATAAAATAAATCAGAAAAGAAAGAACAAGAAAAGCTCGCCATCCATGGGCGAAATAAACATCGTGGAAGGTGGAAAATTAGAGGTTAATAAAAAAAAATATCAAAGAAACGCAATTTTGAATTGGGGTCTTCGTTATTGCCAGCGAGTAAATATCGCGCATTTCGAAGTGACAATTTATAATTTTCTAATTAGAACTATTCTTTTGACCAGCGAGTAAATATCGCGAATTTAAAAGCGAAAAACTTAATGTAGCGTTATAGTCAGTATTAATCCAATCAGTTATAAATCATCATCAAATATCTACAATCAATACATCTAAGTATCACGAGAAGTATTATATAACGCACCCTTAATTTCTGCAGACCCTTTCGATTTTCTTTATCTTCAATTTTTTTTCTTTTCTCGTATCTTCTTCATAACCACTTACATTGCGTATTACCTGTGGTTACCTCTGAACCTATCTCTGTTCCACCCCTGAACTCATGCAAGAGCATTGTGTTACAAAAAATAAGAAAAGCGGTATGGTACATGTGTAAAGAATATAATATAAGAACCACGATCCTGCTTTTTAGAATTAAAATCCTAACAGACTCGAAATGCATTGTTATTGAAAATAATCGAAATTGCTACAACAAATGCATACAGTGAAACAGAAGTAATAAGAATTAACGACTCTGGCATAAAATAAAACAAACACATCTGAAACAAGACACAGCCAATTAAAAATATAAAAATAACTATTTAATAAAAATAACACATAATGAACAGAAAATAATCTAAGCGAATAATTTTGTAGAAGCATAAGTAACACATTATACCTTCAAATTTTCGAAAATACTTAAAGCTTTTTACTGGGTAGTTGTTTGACTCATTGGCATTGTCCGTTTGTTATTGAACTCAATCCATATAATCAATAGTTTTTCCAGTTT
>WYDF02317468.1:0-14624 GCA_009867245.2 Adranes taylori
TATATATATATATACATATATGTACAGTTTATTATTTTTAAGCACATTCGATGTTCAATATCATACTCAATATCAGATTCAATATCTAAGATTTACATTGTAAAAGATACCATGTATAAATTGTATATTAAATATATTAGTATTATTTATTTTATAAGTAAAAACGCTTGTTTCTTTACTTCATTTTTGGACCCTAAATTAAATTCATATATTCTACTAAATCGAGAATATGACAGCATGAAAGAGTAGTAAACTGATACTACTATTTAGGAAAAAAGTGGTATAAGTAAAATCCTGACAAGTGCTGAGATCTAGCGGCAAATCATTTACAATATTTTAAAGCCATTTTTCTGTTAAGGATCAAAACGGTCCATGCACATAGACTCGGTGGAAAACAAGCGTTGTAAATGGCACATACACCATTCTGATTTAAAATAATTCATTTCCAAAATTATTGTTTACGCTATATAATTATAAATTAACAAAGTTGATTATTTTATGAAATTACTGAATAATTACTACATCAGGGAAATCAATATTGGATAGAGAACATTTTTTTCTAATGTAACAACAATGCATTGTATGTTAACAAAAATATATAATAATGTTAGCGATAGAAGATTTACTTGCAAAAATTTTAACTATTTCTTTCTTCATTAGATTTTATTTTACCTGTGTAATTCATATTTGGTTAATAAAAGTAGATATAATGGAACTTATTCGCGCCAAACTAATACACGCCTCACATCAATACGCGCCAACTACCTTATTCACGCCCCAACTAATTCACCTGTGATTTACAGTGATTTGTTTTATACAGACTCGGATCGGAAATAACCTGTCAATGGCGTACTACTTCTATTAATGTTCTAATACTCTTTTTTTAGATGCATTTGAAAGTTGCCCAGATATGAGTGAGACGAATATGATACAGTCATTAGTTTTGACACTGTACTATTAAGGATTATCAAGCATTATATAATAACTTTCAGAAAAAAAATCGCAATCCATTGAAACACCAATGTCAAGTAAGCAAAAAGCGTAAAAATGTAGGGCTGTCCTATATGGGCCCCAATAGAATCTTTAAACAAGGAAAATGTTTTGAATTTTAGATCCATAAATATAGCTACATTTGCAATAATAATATTACAAAAGCGCATAGTTTGTTAATTTTTAATTTTTAAAGATTTTTGGGCACTAAGTTCATGGGATCCGCAGACAGCTTTTATTAATGAATGCGTTACAACTGGTTTGCAGAAACGAAAGAAAGTGATTTAACGATTACAATAACAAATTTTCTAATAATTCATCAATTCAATGGGTAATTTCCTAAAGTAATATAAATTGACTAATCAAATGTAATTCAATTCTTCAAACAAATATACCAGTTAATAAGTGAAGTTAGTAATAACTAATTACCGAATAATAGGAATATTAATATAAATTAATGTTTTAAATATATAATATGCTTAAAACAAAATCCAGATCCCGCTAAAAGATCAAGACCTGCCGACGTGAGAAAATATAATCTTGAAACAAAAGCCGACCTGAATAGAAAAGCATACAGACATTTATACATACACACATTTCTTCGTGTGTTTATTCTGAAAAGTAGCCTTTATGTTATAAATATATGAGTGCATTTTTCACACAGATAGAAAATATATTTCTGCATCGGGATATTTCTTTCCCAGAATCAATTTATTGTTATCATTTTTAACTGGAAAGACCGTTAACAAATATTTCCACCACTCATTTTTAAATAAGTCCTTAAGCTTTGCATCCTTTAGGTCTTCCGACAAATCAGACTGCATATTAGCTGTTGCATTTTCACAGTAGGCGTTTTCAATGCAATGCTTCGAAGATTTTGGTGGAGTAGGATTGCTACTACAACCGCATATACGTTCGACCACTTCTGCTTTCATTAACAAAATGGAGCAATTTTGATCCTTAAATTTCTTAACGAATTAGGAAGAAATTGGTCGAAGTCCTAGACAGTCCTAAAATACCTCGTTTCCATATGTTTAATTTAAGCTTTCACAAACCGAACAGTGAAACTGAACACACATTTAATGAGTGCCATCAATGGTTTTGTGTTATTTAAAAGAAATTGATTAAAGAATTGATTGCTCGAAGTAGTAAAAATATTAAAGTAGTATCAATGGTAGCTAGTGATTTAATATCATTGAAATATTTGAATAATACTATGGCTCGGAAAAGAAATTCTGAATCTGGAGAAACCATTAAATGGGGAAATATTTGAATGATGAATAAAAAAAAAATGGTCTGTATGAAAGCAAATTTAAATCCTTTATCACCAACATATATTGTAAACTTTCGGAAACCGGACCGAGGACGATCTGCATATAATATAGAATTTGAAAGATTACACTCTACGCCACTCAAAATTACATACGAAAAATTAAAGAACCTGTAATTTTTTCTGCTCTATATTTCACCTATAAGAGAGTGGTTTTTGTTTTTTATCATTTATTGTTCAACATAGTCCCCTTTTAAATCAATACACTTTTCAAGATGACTTTCCAACTTCTTCGTCCCTTCCGAGAAATAATTTTACCCCTTCAAAACAGTGGAATGCTTCGGTCATCCCTATATCGTTTGTTGCAAAACTACTTTCTCTGAGCAAGTTTTTCAAGTGTGGGAACAGAAAGAAATCGCAAAATGCTAGATGTGGTGAATACGATAAGTGATCGATCAACTCGGAGCCTAATTGCTTCAATTTTGTCTGCACGACGACCGCTCTGTGTTGTCATGATGAAAGAGTACTTTTGCGAGGCAAACCAGGGCGTTATCTCTTCAATTCGGTGTCAACACGGTCCAATAATGCTGCGTAGTAATTGACAATTATAATTTTACCATTTGCCAAGTAATCAGAAAGAATGATGCCTTTCGCATTCCACAAAACAGTCGTCATCACCTTACCGGCCGATCGGGTTGTCTTTGCCTTCTTCGGTGGTCCTTCGCCGCTTTTTCTCCACTGCATTGATTATTACGTCTTCTCCGGCGTGTAGCAATTGACACATGTTTCGTCAGTACTGATGAGTCGATGAAAAAATCCTTCGAATCACGTTTTATCTTAGTCAGAAACTTTTCCAAATCCGCCACACTTATGGGTTTTTTGCCGATAGTAAATAAACGCGGCACTCATGGCGCGGATAGCATTTCATATCCGAATTGTTGTGTATGATGGTGTGTGTACGCTCAGTTGATATTTTTGAAGCTAGCTCAAGGATTTTGATTCGACTGTTTGCCATAATCATATCATAGGTTTTGTTGACGATTTCTGGTGTAGTGACGATATCGGGGAGCCCTGGGTGGTCATAATCAAAAACACTTACGAGCAAGAACAAATTCAGCTTTCCAAAATTTTATTGTTACTAGCGACGGTACCGACTTTGCATAAACAGCATCCAGTTCATTTTTTATTTCTGCATTGTTTTTCCTTTTCTTTTGAAGGAACTGTTTCCATTTTTCACAAAACACAAAGGTTGCTTGTTTGCGACATCTGTAAAAACAAAAACTACTTGTTCTTTTTGCTTTAAATTTTGGAAGCCGTAATCCATTGGATAGCTGATTTGTTAAAAGTCAATATGGAGTTTGTTGTCACATAACGCTATCTATCAAAGGTTACATTTATATCAAACCACCCTCGTGTACCACTCCGTTTTTATCAATTTACCGCACGAAGATAAAAATCATCAAAAACAAAAACATCGAAGACAAACGACCAATACAGAAGAGAATTTCGATGGTGACGATATTTTGACCTTAGATGTTGAATATGAAGGTTTAGAAATATGCAAAAGTTGTGTACTTGGTCCATTTTTATTCCCAGCATTTGAATTAACAAGATGATACAAGTAATTTCACAATTGAAAAGTGACCTTGAACAAAGAAAAAAAGAACAAAGAAATTTTCATTAAATCTTATGTCTTCTTAACCATAGCTATTGTAATAAAAGCAACACGCAAAATTTCTGCGAAGTTTCTGCGAATAAAATTTTTTTTTATTTTTAACCCAATGATCACCTTCTACAAAACTTTTAAAATATCACTTGTATCAATTTTTATTTTAAGCCCTTCAATCATTCTAAGATCTAATCTAACTTTTATAGCTACATATGATATTGTACCTGAACAAGTATGAGTTAGTGTTGCTACAATATACCTATTTGTTTGGCTGAATGAGAGTAGCCTTTAAGTTCAATGACGTTGAGTTCAATGAGCATCAATTTATTTATAAAATCTCAATCTATATGTATAGATATATATGAAACTAGTTTTTATCCAATTGGAAACAAAGTAATAATTTGTGCATCGATTAACATTCAAACATTGGACCTAGTCGAACAATTCGGTAACTATTTTGCTGATGTAGAACTAGTTCAATCAAATTAAATAATAAATATGTTATTCTACTCTCTTTGTTTTGCAGTGAAGTAGAATTGCTAATGGAAAATGGTATGGATCATCCTAACAAGTTTTGCATTATACATAGCTTCACAACATATTGTCAGTAAATTAAAGTCGCGAATACAAGCATATACCTATATATATATATATATGACATAAAATTAGAGAACAATAAACCAAACAATTTAAACATGTTATTGCGTACATCATTATAGTGTTCGAGTACTTTATTATAATAATTAAGAACAGCGAATTCTACCCAACACTGTATAATCTCATGCACGAGCATATTTTATGTTACAAATAAACAGAACAAAATATAAAAAGCAGTATAGTAGTAAAAAGTAAAAAATTACGATCCTGCTTTTGACAGGAATAATTCTGTAAATTTTTAATAAGGAGAAGGTGTTAAATGTAGTAATTTAACATGTAATAGTTAATGCTAAATGACGCTGTCGTATAGTAACTCTTCTGTCACATATATGTTAATCATCTGCTGTTGTTGCTTGTACAATTATTATTAAATGTATTAAAATATACTATTACTTTTATTTAACTAATAATTTAACTATTCAGACAACAATCAACAAAGTACAATATGTACCGCTTGAATGTCTAGCGGTTTCATCAGACTCCATCTGACTATTATTAATTTTTAACCCTAAAAAATTTCTAGCTGAAAAGCGTTTTACATCAAATTATAAAGCCGTGGATAAATAGATTGCACACATAACGAAATCAAAATCCAATGCTATAGTCAGATTTTTCCCAATTAACTCATTAAGAAGACACAACCCACATTCGCCAAGTACAATACGCCTAAAGTTTGCTAAACAGCCAATTAATATGAAGAGAGTATTTTGTCGAGATTTCAACATTTATCTACCATATATATTCCCATCTTTACTTTTGTTTCAAATATAAAAACACCTAGAAATAACACTAACTCTCTGTAAACGCAAACACATGTTTCATATGATGCATCCATTGCAATGTTGCCGACGTTGAATACTTTTGAATTATAATATTCAGTAAAAATCATTATAATTTATTGTTTCTAGTACTGGCGGTATGAACATAAAATTAACAAAACAAAATTAAAATTGTACATATAAAGGTTGAATAACATGTAACTTAATATACTGAACATATCTCTATATAAGATATATAATATATTATATAAAAGGTTTTAATGGCCGTTTTTACTGTAATTGCAAAGATGTGATAAAACTATTGCTTGTTTACGCCAATAGACGAATTAAATAAATTAATAAGTTAATTTTATTATTATAGCAGTATGTAAGAAATAATTTGCAGAAGTTTTGATCTAAGTTAAGTACAACAATGCAGATATCCTTTTATAAAGCCATTCTGAATACATGTGCTACTTTGTAATCAGATAAGATGCATTCGCATAGAGTATTATAGCATTACATATGGCGAATGAGGAATGTGTCTTCTTTATGGGTTATCACTCAGATGGGAAAAATTAGACTATATTAATGAATTACTGGAAAAGCGGTGAAATAAATGAATTAAACTTTTGGGATAAAAAAACATATTTCTCGCCAAAAAATAAGTTCTTTAAAATGCTAAGCTGAGAACTCTCGTAATAATGCATTACGCAAAAATACATTGATCATAAGAACAAAATAAAATTTGGAACCATATAGTAAAACAATAATATGGTTCCATATATAAGAAACAAAATTTGTAACTAGTTTCAGCAGATTTTAAATATATGATACACAACAACAGATTAAAGTTATATTAAATCGAGTTACAATATTTAGATGAAAATAAATTATATTAATTCAATTTTGCTGTTTTAAATTAATATAAAATGATTTATTATTATTTTCAATATTGACCTTCTTAAATTTAATCTCGCTTACCTAAATCGTAGTAAATCGTAATTTTAAATATAAAGAAAAGATAGAAACGTACCTAGTGAATAATAATTTCACCTGATGTATATTTACTTTTTTCAATTAAAATGTACAGTTTACGACTATTAAATTACCTATAATTCACTTTACCTAACTATCTTTTATATAAAACTTAAATAAGCGTGAAATAATATTTTAATAATTATTTTGCGCTATTCTAGTTGCCTTTATAAAAATTTGAGTGTTTATTGTACACATACGAAGAAATTATGAAAAACAAGAGGTTATATTGATGAAGGATGATGTGAGTGTACTCATAGCTCAGCAAAATGTTGATGAAATGGTAAATAAGAGCCTCTAGCAGTATAATAAAAGAAACAGCTTGTTCGTGTCAATAAACCAGGTTCTGTTTGGTTTAATTAAATTTCTCCTGGGTTAGGTAATATATTTAGTTTTTTTTTAACTGTCCGTGCTTTGAAGATCTCAGTAGTGTGATCAAGTCAATTTTCAAACTAAGAGTTAATAAGTAAATAGGCCAACAGAAATGTCAAAATTCATAACTTTATAAAAAAAAACAAAGCCGTTGTGAATTGTGAATACGAGGATAGTCCCAGAAGTATCCAACTTGATAGCGATTGTTGTTTAATAGAATGACTATGGTAGAAAGTATCATCCTTATAAAGCTTATGTTTGGCATTTGATGACGCCAAGTTGTTTACTATTTGTTTGACAGCCAGCAATAGTGAATGCTCTTACTGAATTTGTAAACATGGAGAAAATTGATCAACATTATATAACGCAATACTTTCATTTAAAAGACTTTAGTTCAACCAATCTGGCAAAAACGGCAGTCTGCAAAAACATGCAAAGGAGCAGATTGGTCTCATTTGTGCTGGAACTGCGAAGGACCAAATCATCAAAGCCAGCAATGCTAGCAAATATCATCATGTATTATAAGCAAAGAAAAAAGACTGGACTACAACCACAAGCCTAACAGTCCAATATGTATCGGAGCAGAAATGTTACGTTCATCAGGACAGAAATGTGTTGACAGGGATGTGCTGCAATTGTCAGCTCTATAAGGGAAACTATAAATAGAAAACCAAATCGAGAATCAAATAACTCAGAAAATGCTCACCACATCGCCAGTACTTCGCAGATCACCATAAAATTTCTACAAATAAATCTCAATAGAAACAATCTTGCTCAGCAGCTTATAACACAGAAAATGAAAGAAGACATCTCGATAGCAATCATTAGCGAGCAAAAGAAGAAAACTGCTAGTAGTAGATTGTTCATCGATAACACAGATTCCTCTTGAACTTTTGCAGCGAAAGAACTAGCTATAGAAATCTGGACACTCGTGTAAAGGATATTTTGCCGCTAAAGTCAAAAGGGTAAAGATGGGGTGGCGATTACGTCCACGAATTTTTCTCTTTCTTATACCATATACGTACTAAGTACGTATAGGTAAAAGAAAGATATAGGATTCATGATAAAAGAATTTTTTGTTTCACCTTAGTACGGCTCTTCTATTTATATCACCGCAAACCGTTCATACGAATTAAAAGAGTGGGCCATAAGGAACAATTAGTCGCAAAAGAATTTTTTTCATGGTGAAAAATTATTCCTAATCTCTTGGACCGATTTGGCTGAAATTTGACAGGCACAGTTGTTCCGCAAAAGTGATTTTTTCATCTTTTTTATAAATCCAATATGGCGGAATTGCGCATTTTTTTTTTCACAAAAAATTCAGTTTTCAAACTAGGTGGCTGAAATTTTGTATGCATATAGTGCCTCGCATTATGTGTCGAATAAAAGTAGTACGATGTCTCTGGCTTGTACAGAATTTCTTGTATCGAAAGATCCTTTAATATTTAAGGGACTAAGCGAGTTTAAAAAAATGGGCGATTAGTATCATAGTAATTAGACCTTGAAAAAAATGTTGCTGTCCTAAATATCTCGGTTCCTAAGTCGGAAAAATGAAACTTGGGAAACATATGCAGGACTGAGGGATCTGAATTGAACCAATATGAACAACTGAATATATTGAACCGATTTTGAGCAATAACAAATTATTCAAAAAACTTTGAAGTAACACCCTGTACATTTTTACATTTTGATAACCCTTGTAATTATATCGATAACACAGATTCCTCTTGAACTTTTGCAGCGAAAGAACTAGCTATAGAAATCTGGACACTCGTGTAAAGGATATTTTGCCGCTAAAGTCAAAGGGGTAACGTAACAATCGTTAGCTGCTATTTCTCTCCAAACCAAGTGTTTGATAAATTCTCAGCAGAAATTAATGACCTACCTTCATACATACTATTCGGGGAAAAATACTCATATCGGGCGTTTTTAATGCAAAGTCGACCAGCTGGGGCTCTAAGAAAACACACAATCCCGGGCGAGTTATCGAGGAATTAACAGCGCGATTCGATTTAGTAGATTCCAATGAAGGAATGACACTAGATTTCAAAGAAACCAGTATAACTAGATCATAGCTCGAACGCTGGCGAAGAGTGCATTAGCTAGGCAAATAATGGGCTGGCACGTCTCAGACGAGGAATCAGGTAGTGGCCACCGATACAAACTTTTTGAATTAATCGCTGCTAACATAGACAAACTATCATTCAGCGGAAGCGATAGGATGGGCGATACAAAAAACTACATATCCAGCACTGTTCCACCCAGCAACACGGAAGATATTATAGATACTGTATTTCCAGTATGTCCGCACAGAGAGCGGTCGAGCTACAAACCTCCAGAAATAACAGACGCCAAACCATTCACTATAGAAGAGTTGGAGAGGGCAACATCCAGATTTAAACCGAGAAATGCGGCACCAGATTGCATCTCCAACGAAATAGTGAAAATTCTGGCTGAAGTGAACCCAGACACACTTTCAAGGATATATAATATGCGTATAACAAAAGGAGAGTTTCCAAAGCTCTGGAAAGAAGCCACATTGATTCTTATACCAAACCCCAAAACAGGGCTGGTGTTGGAGAGAATAGAGCATTGGCTAAAAGATAACGCTAAAGATCTAGCACCTAATCAGTACGGTTTTCAGAAAGGGAAATCTACCATCGATGCAGTACAGGAGATAGCAAGAATAGTAGAATCAGCGGCTAATGGATAGGCGGGAACTATGCACAATGATATCTCTAGATGTACGAAATGTGTCCAACTAGCAAAAAATAATGGTGGCTTTTAAGCCGCGCGGAGTTTCTTCTTACGTAGATAACTTACTGAACAATTATTTCAGGCGAAGAAAATTAAGATATTCAACAGAAGAAGGATGTAGGGAGAAAGTGCTATCTTCCAGAGTACCGCAGGGATTTGCTTTAGGTCCACTACTGTGGAAACTATTGTATGATCATCTCTTAAGGAAAACATACCTAATGGGTTTAAATTGATTGGATTTACCGATGACATTGCTCTGCTGGCAAATCGTGGTAAACTGGCTTAAAAAGAATGATCTAGAAATAGCTCCTTAGAAAACAGTTACAATTATGTTTAGTGGAAAAAGAAAAGTGCACCTTTGTATTTTCATTGCTGGGAAGGAAATCAGGATGGCTACTCAAATTAAATATTTAGGAGTCATTCTAGACAAAACTTTACCTTTACAGAACATATAAGTACAACATCCGCGAAATCGATGGTTTTGCCACAAACTTAAGGAAGCTGATGCCAAGGACGACAGGTCAGAAAATTACAAAGCGCAAAGTGCTACTCCGCGTCATGGAATCAGTTATGTTTTACGCGACATTAATATGGACTAAAGTCATCTGTTCAAAAAGAACAGGAAACATGTTTTCCAAAGTGCAAAGAATAGGTCTAACAGGCACAACAATCGCTTACAGGACTGTTTCAAATGATGCTCTCTGTGTGATTGCCTAGGCTCCCACAAAAATTCTTTTAGCCCTAGAGTGGACTGAAGTAAACTCAGATCAAAAGTCTGCTGATCTGCTGAAGAGTAAGGATGTGTTATTTGATGCGTAGCGTAATACTGAGCTGAGATACGTCGATTTGTTTGACAGTTTTCTTGTCAGCAATGTTTAAAATTTGTTCTTATATTCATTTTGAAAGATGATTTTAATAGTGATTATGATTAAATTAATATTGATATTAACACTACTTTGATGAAACCATCTTAAAGCCGCGATAAACGCTCGTGATCAAAGCTAGGTCTGGACTTCGTATTGTGAATTGTATCTTCGATAAACGCGAAATACTCACAGAAAATATTAAACTCATGAATACAAAATTGCGTGCCGTTGATTTTTGTCTTGTGAGCGTTTTACATCAAACTCTTGGCGTACATAAATTCCTTATGCACTGAAAGTAATCTTTTTCAAAGTAGTTAAAAAAGTTCGTTAAGCTCGTTATTTGTCCGCTAGTAAAAGGCCCTTAAAATGGACCGTTATGAGATAAGAAATACCTCTCTTCAAAATTCGCAACTAGTATATACATACATTACATACATATATAATTTTATTTAGGTTGGGTTATATGTTTGAATCGTCGCAATTAATCACTTTCGACGAAATAAAGTACGTGTAAGGAAATCCATAAACGGTTTTAATTATTTAGACATTAATGTCTTTTATTTTGCTTTCCAACTCGCAAAGCCTGCAGGTGCTTGTGTATTACTAACATCCCTATATGTATAGTGCGAAGATATCATAAAAGAAAGTCAGACATATATACTTCGTAGAATTGATTAATCGTCGTTTCGATAGTCGCATTCTTGTTTGAGGTTGTTGAGACGAAAACACCTCGTACATAACTTTTGAAAACTATTAATTACTCGAAAATGAGAAAGTATAAAAAATATGGCTTCCTGGGAATTATCGAATCTACTAGAAAAAATTTGAAGAATTATTTGCCAGAAATTCTTTAATTTTCAAAACCTAGCAACGTGACATAATAGTCACAGTTGAAAAATTGTATTACATCTTCCAAGAATTTCATGTTACAACCGTAAGTTTTACTTTGCATATGCAACTTAATGAAACATTCGTCTTAATTACGTAATCATAACGGAGGAGATTAATCTACTAAATATTACAGAAAATTATATATGAGTTCTATGTTACAAAAAGTTGGACTTTTATTTAATTCAGGAGGTAGAATTGCATATGCGATTTTTTTTCACTAAGAAGAGAGTCAGCGCTTACTATCCCAACTGGTAAGACTGGTTATGTGGGGGTTCACTCATGGCCCATCGAGTTCCATATTCACGACCTCTAATAACTTTCGAGGGCCAGTGCAGATTCTATTGA
Source organism: Adranes taylori (assembly GCA_009867245.2). Lineage (NCBI taxonomy): Eukaryota > Metazoa > Arthropoda > Insecta > Coleoptera > Staphylinidae > Adranes > Adranes taylori. The sequence goes on from WYDF02317468.1 coordinate 11,614, forward strand.
GACCCGTCTGGAATCTCAAGACCTGTAAAAATCATGTCTCGCTCTGATAGTCTTTCTCGGAGTTAATTAATTATCCTTTCAATTAATTGCTTTATTTATTTCTCTCATACGTTTGAAGCTGTTTAGCCGATAACTTTTATCGATGTGCAATTAATTTAATTTGATTACTTTTGAAACACTTATAATTGTTTTAAGATAATTGAGTGCAAAATCTGGATAATCTGGGTTACGGCCCTTATGATATCTAATATTGTTCAAGACTGCAAATAGTTAAATGCAGATTAGCTGAAACGTATTGGTTAAACTATTAATGATCATCCAACACTAGAGGTAGTAAATATTTTTATTCAAGTAAAATAGGCTACAAATAAAAAATGTTTAAAATGCCATGAATCATCAGAATTTGATACAACGTATTTCAATATTATATTTCCTAATCATCAATCATTCAACTAAAAACTTTAGTCATCAATTTGTGTTAAACATATAAACGTAACAAAGTCATTAATAAATAGTAATTAAGCGTCACAGAAAACCTATAGAACAAAAAACAAATGAACACAAGTTAACAAAACCTTAGCAAGCGCCATCCATAAAATACACGCAAGCAAATGTATGCATATGCAATTATGCACACGTATTAATACACTAATTTAAAATAAGTACCTATTAGACTTGACATAAATTTTCAGCGCGCCTTTAAAACGTCATTAGAAAAACACTGCTCAATAAATCTTTTAGGAAATACACTCGTAGTATTAATGATTTCATAAAATTGCTATATAATAAATATTACGACCGTCATTAAAACAATATTGTTGCAGTTTGCGGCTATAAACTTCGATTTCAGATTATAAGAAGAAAAGTCACTAAAAAAACTAAGCACACTTACCCAGCGCAAATTACTCTCCAATAGACTGAAGGTGGTCTTTATAGATGCAATATTTGATTTGCACAATTTATATTATTATAACTACAATATCACGCACATTAAACCAATAGATTATAATAATATATTAAATAAACTTCCGTGCTACACTATACATACACGCGCGCATTGTAAATAAAGTCAGTCACAACTGATGGCTGTAAACCAGTTATATGATGCGATATGCAACAACAAATCCAATCGCAACGCATGCGTCATTCTTGTCGCGTTTTATAATGTATGTAGGGTGACGCGAAACTCTGGCAATAAACATAGCAACGGGAAAACATAAAATAAAGCACGCGCATGCGCTGAATTTAAACCCATCCGAACAACAGCAATGATGGAATAACACACTTATGGCCGCGACAACTATCTGCGCGTGAGTCGTTCGTGAAATGTTCTGCTGACGCGTGGTGCTATCTCTGTTTAAGCGTGCTGTGTTTTCTTTCTTGTACATTTGCATTTACGGAGTGTGTGGCATTTATATAGTGTATATTACTATCTTTATCTGATTCGACATGTGTGGTGCAATGGTTCTTTCTCTAGCTGTACGCTTGCTGTGATATGGATATGCCTTATAATAATAGTAAATATCCGTTTCTTTCACTATAAGGTTGTATTAAAAATGTTTTCATATTTGTTTTTATTAGGTTTTCATAGTCAAGGTAAATCATAAATAGATTTTTTTTCGACGAATTGGGAAAACAATGAAAGAGTCATTCAGCATAAATTATTGAGAAGAAAATTATAGTCACTGGCATTACCGTATATGTTGAATGATTCTATGATCTTAATCAAAAATGAATGTGTTCCTGATTTTCTGATTGGAAACGTTTTGAATTATTTAATGTAGTATAGGGTGACCAGATTTATGAATGCTAGATGCTGAGCCTAAATATTAAAGAAGTGGCTAAAAGAAGTACCAACAACATTAGTTGTGACTTTAATATGTAGTTTAATCGTTACGTTAGTTTATTTTTAGTGAATATATAAGCATAGGTATTATAGGCCCATACAAATAATTTTTTTTTATTAATTACCAAAACCAACATGTTATAAACATTGTAAATCACAATAAACTTTAAACAATATAACATATCACTGTCAAAGTAAACAATATATTTTTATAGCAATATATAGTATATATCTAACATTAGTTATAAATACTTCTCTGAAGAGTGTACCATTTTTAATAATCCAACATTAATTTTAAACAATTATCACAATTGATTCTCACGACTAGCATAGCGTTCAAGGTTTCGGCATTTAGTTCGGACTATTCATTTGTCCAAATGTTATTTACAATAGGAAACATTCTCTGTGTTGCTGCATTTGTACCTGGCAAACACAGTGCAAATTGAATTATTTTTAATAATTGGCACAGGGTATATGTTCACTTTTGAAGAAATAATAAAAAATATCTACCAATCATTTGCATCTCAGGAATATGATGGCGCCTCATGTGATCTTGCTGAGATTAAAAATGTTTCAAATGAACCACGAGCCTCTTTAACAAATTCTTCTTTTTCAAGTTTTCTTTTTTTGTATTGTGCTCCAGAAAGCTTTTTTCGAGTTACTTAGGATGACGAATGTTAGCTAAATAAACACATCGTTTGAGAGAGCTTAAAAAGCTAAAAAATGAAACAATGAGCCTCAAAACAGTATATTTGACTAGATTTTGTTCCTATTTATTAGAAATCAGTTCAAAAGAAAAACTGAATTATGTAAATAAAATAATTACATAAGAGCAAATAGGGCTAATTCTACGTATCTGCTCCCACATGCTGATTTTGGTTATAGCAGTTTTTGAAAAATGCCGCAAATAATTTTACTTATGACACCTTGTGGAATATTTATCAGAGAAAACGGGTGTTGTGATATTCAAATAAGTACGTTGGCTTGTTATCTAAATGAAAATATCTCATTTATTGTAGAACTAATTAACTATATATATATATATATATATATATCTATATATTCTTTATTATCTTTGTTACGTGCTTCATTATAAATATTTTATATATGTTAAAAACGTCGTAAGCACTATTATATATCACTTACTTTGTGACTCGAGTTTCGG
>WYDF02317479.1:0-14624 GCA_009867245.2 Adranes taylori
CACATAGTTCAGCGAATAAGAATAAAGCTTCGAATTACTTATCAAGGCCAAAGAATATTACCCCGAAGAAAATAAAAAATATGTGACTACAAAAATAGCTAATTTGAGATCTACGTAAAAAGAAGCCAAAGTGATTCAAATTTGAGAATTTGAATCACTTTTTCTTTCATTCATACACTCTTAAGAGTGCTTTTGAGTAGTTATAGCAGCTTTTGTCTTTTCATATTGGAGAGCAGAATCCTTCTCACTAAATAATGTAATAAAACGTTGTTTTTACATTTATTTATTCGGGCATATGTCAGTTTGCCAAGCAGTCAGTGGTAATCCCTTCTATTGCAACGGGTAGTCTGACATTGACCGTATTAGCCCGTTTAATGCTTTTCTGTGAATTTGTAAACCGTCGAAATGCAAGGAAATGTATAAAATGCTTTCTAACAATTATATATACTCTGTCCGTATTAGAGGGGAGGGAATTTGTCTTTGAGGTGATACCATACACTGTTTGTGTTACATCCTTACATTAATTTATTTATTAGCTAGCAATTTCAGATTTGCAAACACATGTAGAAAACTAAATTTAAATAATCAATAAGAAAAAAAACAACAAAAACGAAATGACATCGTTGGTGTGCCAATCTATAATTTACTGGCATCAAAGAAACATAAGCGGAACAACTAACAACTAACGAAAGGAAATCTACACAACTAAAGGAATAGATATCAGATTAACACGTCAGCTACTAAAACATCTATATCTTGCATATCATAGATTTTGCAGCTTTCGACTCAGTTACCAACTAAGGAATTTAGATGGAGGTCACACAGCCTCAAAAAATAAAATTCTAACAACATAGAATCAGACAAATGGCGTTATGAATTATGATGGACACTGTCTATAATGACACAAATTTCTTTGTAGAACTGACCATCTTAGAATTATCGATGATTAAGGACAGATCGAAAGGTTGCTGGTTAATGTGTATACAAAATTGATTAATGTGTACGAATAAGCTTGTTACTATTTAAATTTTGTTTTTGGCTGAAATGAGAATCGCATTCAAAACATCTGCAGGGTTGTTTTTGCCAATATGAATAAGCTTGTGTCTATTTAAATTCGATTTATATTTAAAAGTAGGCTCGCATTCTAATCATCTGTATGGTTTTCGCCAATATGAATAAGCTTGTGGCTACTTAAATTACATTTATGGTTGAAATGTAATTTAAGTTACATTTATGGATGTAATTTAAGTTACCATAAATTACATTTATGGAGCCTCGCATTCTAAACATTTGTATGGTTTTTCGTCACTATGAATAAGCTTGTGAATATGCGAGTTCATTCTAAACATTTGTATAGTTTTTTGCCAGTATGAAAAAGACTGAAACGAGAATCGCATTCTACACATTTGTATGGTTCTTGCCAATTTTTTGTTTTTCATTAATCGGTTGTAAGTCAAGCAAAGCTCCCAACTCCATATTTCCATATTTCCAAATCAACCAGTTCACATCATCCAAATACCATAAACAAGCAGGTATGTTTTTTAAGTTTTTTGTAAGATTTTGTGTATCTAAATATAATACATATCTCTACATATAATTCAGCAAGATTGTCTTTTGGTCACTTGCTAAAAATGTCCTAATCATGTTGTAAATAAGTTATCTTTGAGGTAATTTAGTAATATGAAAAAATTAAAATCAATGAAAGCAAAAAATTTGGAATCATTAATTACTCCCAAGTTATGCATAAACAAATTGAATAGATAAAGCGGTATAGAATAGATAAATTAAATAAATAAAGAAAACATCCTTTCTGAACATTGGATAGTCCTGGTCCCTTGAGAAAATTCTGAACCATGAAAGAAAGTTTTGATGTAATTCTACAGAAACATATTTTTAACAATACTTCTTGATTAACTCTAAGACGTTTGGCTTGGAGAAAAATCTGTATACACATAATCTACTTGAAACAATGTTTGTATACGTAGTTTTTATTGCATCTTAATTGCCTTTACAATTAAGAAATAATTTCTGGTTGTATGGTGAACTTACATAAACCCGCGTGTCGAACCTACATAGGTTCTATGCTACGTAAATTGACCGCGCAGCAAACTTATATGTTCCTATTTATTCACTACCGGTTTCAGCACTTCACCATCGTCAGCTGAAATGTAATTGAGTTATGAATATCAATTACATTTGTCGGCAAAAGCCGAAACCGGTAGTGAATAAATAAATGTAAAAACAACGAAGTAGTTTTGATTACAACATTCATTAGAAAACCTTGTTATCGTTCAAAAACAATCATGACCTCTCACTAAAGACATTCAACGACTGTACACTTTCAGGAAGACCGTCCGTTCGACCGAGTCACAATGTATGTGTCCAAATGGGTCTGTCTTTGCGACAGTTCGATCGACAGTCCCTACAACCGTTTTAATGTAAATGGCCCGCTTAACGACAACGTAATATGTTTTATAAAACATGCACATTCACTCGACAACCTTGTTCGTGGTTTTGCAGGCTTAATACATGTGTGAAAGCTGAAAACGCACAGATCGAGGGATTCCTGTATTGTGTTATAATATATTTAGAAAAAAAAACCATATATTGACTTGACATGATATTAAATAAATTTGTATGTACTGATTAATCATGACGCGGGCATTCAATTTGACGCTCGGAATCACAGTGAGTTCACACACGAAGTGAACTCCATTGGGGTCGATTTGGATTTCAATCACCATATATGTCAATCTGTAGCTCTTCCATGCAAAACGTACCGAGAAATATCCACATTTCGCAATATGGATATAGTAGTTACGACTGTATATAGCAGATAAAATCAGAAAACCTAGGTCTATTATTAATCACACTAATATTATGAGAGCTGTTGATTATGCGGATCACTATAATTCATGTATTACAAATAATTACTTTACGTGACATTTTGGTTTTAATACTCAAAACAACTATGTTTCGAAAATGGTATAAAAAATAAAAGTGTAACATCTAAACCAGATAAAGATAAACAGATTTTGCGTTGAGAGATATAGTTTACCTATAGTTCATCCAGTTTAAATGCACTAATACTGATGGGAAATGGCCTATTACCGCCAGATTGAATAACGATCTATAAACTATAAAAACAAGAAATTATAACATGTTCCCCGGTATCCACTTGCACTCACAAAGGGGATCAAATAGAATAAATCGCTTATCCTCAAAACGTTTGGCTTAATGGTAAAGCAGGACTTTTTTAGTGCTAGCAAATGTTTACAAAACTATTTTGTCCAGGAATTTAATTAATATGTGTGATAATATTTTTTGTCATGTAGATCTACTACGACAATTATTGAGGGAACGTATACGCTGTTTTTATGCTAATAATAAAAAGAATAATAACACTACCTGTTATGACCATGTAAAGGTGAATCTGAACGTTCATTATGCCGGGTCATGTCCGCTGCACCGCTCAAGAATGCTAAACTCGTGTCGTCCAATAAGGAAACCTGACCATACTAAAAAATAATAAATAATTAATTTCCACTTCAAACTAGATAAACCAAATATATAAGTGAAGGTTTCTATATACTTATTAATATTCCCTAGATACGAGGGTAGTCCCAGAAGTACCCGACCTAACAACATTGGGAAAACATATCTTTATTTCTCTACATAGTTTCCTTTTACCTCGATATACTTTTCCCAACGATGTTCGATAGTTTCAATACACTGTTTACAGTGAGAATCGTCGAACTTCTAAACTGGAAATACCCATTAACCGCAGACTCCACCTGTTCATTGTTGGCAAATCTTTTAACCCGAGCCATTTTTTCACGTGTGGAAACATAAGATAAACCGAGGGGACCAAATCTGGCGAATATGGTGCGTGCGTGAGTAAGCAATTCAAACCCTAACTTACTGATTTTGGCATCGCGATAATGGATGTGTGAACTAGTGTATTGTCTTGAAACAAAATTTTCTTTTTCACCAAATGCATCTGTGGTTTCTTGATTTCATCACACAAACGCTGCAATAAGTTCGCACAATACTCGCCGTTCATTGTTTTTCTTTTTTGAAGATAAGAAATGAAAATATCACACGTTCATACGAACAAAAATACTCTGGACGCCATGACCTTGCCTGCAGATGGAATTGTCTTCGCCTTCTTAGAAGTTGATTCTCCCCTTCAAGTCCATTGTTTTGACTGTTTCTTCTTCTTAGGTGTGAAGTGGTGACTCATCTTTTATCCATTGTTATGAATCGACGCAAAACTCGGCTTTATTGCTGTGAAACTTCGCTAAGCACCCCAGACGCTGTTTTAGTTCAATTATGAGTAATCGCGGTGAGCAATATGCGATGTACAGAACTTTTTGAAATGCCTAGCTCCCGCATTTTCAGTCGACGGTCACCAATATCATTTTCTGGAAATGAAGGAAACAAACTGCTCCAAAGTAGGATCTAGCTACGCTTTGATATTGTTTGGACTGAGGCCTTTCAAATGAAAGTATTATACCAGATAACAATGACCAATTTATTCCATGTTTACAAATTCAGTGAGAGCGTTTACTATTGTTGGTTGCCAAATAAATACTAAACAAAGTAGCTTCGTGAAACTTCAAACTGAAGCTTTATAAGGTTAGTACTTTCTACAATAGTCATTCTTTTCAAACTCCAACCGCCTTCTATACGTCAGGGGTTCCTCTAGGACTATCCTCGTAGGTATGCTAAATATTCGATAGTCCCTTTTAAATAAGTTTTAATAGACAGTTTTAACTGATTCGTATGTTAATCTTCAAGATGAAACTATAACACTTGCTTTAAAATTATTTACACTTAACCACAATGATAAAACCGACTTAAATTGATATGCATGGAAAATACTTTTTAATATATGTGTTTTTTAAATATTTATTAATCTTCTTAAATTTAATTTATTTGCTTTGAATTAAATAAGAAAACTGCAAAATCATAACTCTGTATATTTTAAGTAAGCTATACTATATTATGAATAAAAACGGGATATAATATGAAAACAATTAAGAAGCAACGTTCGCTAAATGCATGTTGATACAATGTCAGTAGTACAACTACTTTCACATATACCTACTACAGTTCATTATGATTATTTTATTTAAACAAGCGATGTACACCTTCACCGTATAATAAGTTCATCGCATGGCATTTAACTAATTATGACGTAGTATTGTTATCTTAGATTATACTATAAAACTGACTGATTAATTTAATTAAATTGAGATTTTTGTTAGCTTTTAAACTGTGCGTTTTATGTAAACCACGTTGATCTAGCAAGACTCCACAGTAATTGGACTAATTTATAATTATGAGCTGAAAAAGACTTAATTACAAACTACTCTTGTGTACAAGACGAATAACTTTTTCCTCTTAAATCCGCTAGTGATTGGAACCATAATATTTGAGTAGTTATACTTTTTTATTATATTTAAAGAATGTAATATATATTACTTACTGCTATCGCAGGATTAATTGGATCTCCATATAGTGTCGGACTGTGATTTTGAGTCGGACTTTTAGATGCGCCCCTGTATAAAAATCATTAAATGAATATTAGTTTTATACAAAATTCTATATGCAACTAACATAAAGAAACGCATGAAACACGTATTATGTAAGCTCTAAGTAATACTTACAGTTAGTACAGCTGTCATTTGATTTTAGAATATTACAAATTTTTTATATAACATTCGTCACAACAGTAACAAATATTTTTTGAAAAATAAATTAGGAAGAGCACCTAATTATCTAATGAAATTTATGTCATGATGTTTTTAAATTTGTAATATTATTGGATATATTTAAAATATCTCAAAAAGAAAAAACATGAAAATAAATGAATGCCCTTGTATGTTTACCTGTAAATTCTCCGTTCATTGAGTTAATCGAGTTTATTTGTAGTGTCTTAGTGATATATTACAAAATTGCAGAAAAAATAAAACAAAAGTGTTTTATGTTCAATAATTTATTTATTCTGCAGAAGTGTTAAGAAATGTAAAATGTGCATACAGGGCTTCAAAATTTAAAAACTCATGCAAAAAAAAACATCTAGTATTCATCGAATGAAAATTTCTTACTAAAAATATGTGTAGTCTATAAAAATATTAAATTTATACAACTTTTTTAAAACTTTATGTGTGTGTCTTATATATAACATTAATTACCTTATAAATGATATTGTTGGGATTACTTGTTAAAATTTTGTAATCCGTGGATGGATTTCACTTCTGATTTTGACCACATTCATTCAGCAACATTTAAATGCATAGGAATTTGACATTTTCAACTCAAAACTTAATGAATCTTCGAAATGACGCTATTGTGCCTTGTAAATAAGATTTAAAATTGTTACATGACTTGCAACACTGGTTTATACTATATTTCACTGGTCTACATTTGAAAAAATTGGATAAAAAAATACAATTTACTAAAAGTTCATTAAGTAATAAAATTTTAAACAGAATGACGTTCCAGAATGATAGAATTTTTTTATGTAAATCGAAAGCGTTTTGTACTTTTTTGCAACAATTCTGGCATTAACTATTATCAATTGATTTTATGTACGTAAAATCGCACACAAGCTTGCTAAACAGATTATATACTTTGTGTGAGATTCACTTTGTGCATATGCAAGAAATTCCAAAAAAATCTTATTGTACCGCAAAACAATTCCATGTCCTTTTGAACACGAACTCGACCAACTAATGTTTGGGCAGGACATGGACATCGCATTATTACAGGAAACTTGGTTGAAGACAAGAGATATTATAAACTTTAAAGACTATATAAGGTTTCACGAAACGATAGGATGGATGGCCAGGGAGGTGTCGCTATCTTGGCGAGGAAGAATCTGTATATTAAGGAAATAAAATGGGAAGTTAGTGTTCCAGGAGAGATGCAAATAGTAGCCGCGAGAATCGAGGAACTAAATATTTACAATTTTTATATTCTTCCAGTAACTCCAATAAAGCAAGACTTCTGGGAGAACATCATGAGTCAATTTTTAAAGCCTGCTATAATAGGAGGAGACTTCAACGCACATAATGCATTATGGGGTACCGATTGCCATAATAGATTAGGTGTGATAATTGGGGAATCGATGATGCACAGTGAGGACATGAGTCTCATGAACACTGGGGAGGAAACAAGACTCACCGCTCCAACATCAGCCAGAAGCGCAGTGGGTATGACGTTTTGTTCAAGGGAATAAATTTGGAGGTTTGGATGGAATACCATAGACGAACACGGAAGCAGCGATGGATCAATGGATCCAGCTTTAGTTTGTAAGAAGGGCAACATGAAGAGAAAGAAAAAGATCGTAGATTGCCGGAGAAGATAGATATTTCTACGATGAACTTATAGGGAAAGGAAAAGAGGTTGCTAATCGTTACTGTCAATTGAAGTAGAGACGGAATAAGACGAGCATTCGCTTTCCACCTTGGTGGGATGAGAAATACATGTAGCAAAACAAGAAAAGAAAAATGGCGCTGAACAAATACAATTGTAGGCCAATTTTGGAAAACGTTTTGGAATTTAGGAAAATTCAGGCCCAAACTAGACGATTACAAAAAAGAAAAAAGAAGAATGGTCTTCGAAAATTATGCTCTAACTTGACAAGATTATCCAACCCAACTATGGTGTCGAAACAGCTACAGAGATATAAAAAGGGTTTTCAACAGAAAGAATACGCTAATCTAAAGGATCATGGATAGACAGAGGAGTTGTTGAACAAACTAACGCATCAGGAAGTCTCGGGAACTATCACACTCAATGGAAATACTGGGACCGAGACCTATTTTACCAAGAACGAACTGGATTGCATCCTAAAGGAATAGAAATGTACAGTTGTGGGGATGGACAACATAAACCCGCACATGATAACAATCCTACCAACACGAGGGAAAGAAGTTCTATTACAAACTTGCAATAGCATTCTCAGGGGTCACAAAGTACCCAAATCACGGAAGAAACATCTAATTTGTCCCATCCTCAAACAAGACAAGGATTCCAATAAGGGATCAAGTTACGAACTAATAACCTTGAAGCCGGTCCCGTAAAAATATTGGGAAACCTGATCCAGAAGAGAATCGAATGGCACTGCGAGTACTTTAATCAATTATCGCATAAGATGACGGCGTTCAGGAAAGGTACATCAATAGACAGTAATTTATGTCAACTCCACAGCACGCTTCATAGAGGGTTTGCCAGCAAAAACAGGATCATGGCCATCTTTCTCCAAATTAGAAGAGCCTAGGATGGAGTCATTTATGGGCTACATGTCGAGATAATGAAGAGAAATCTAATTCCATTCGACCAAATCCGTACGATTTATGCTTTACTTAATGACCGAAACATTTACTCCATAAATAAGTAAAATGGAGAAATAATTGGGTCTCAGGTGCCAAGAAGAGGGTTAGCTCAGGGTAGCCGCTGAGTACATTTCTTTTTAATATCTATGTGTCCTCTATCGAAGAAATATTAAAAGATGATATATAAATGCTTCTATATGGTGAAGATATCGTAATCTACAAAACTTTCGACAACGAATCCAGTACCATTAAAAGCATGAACGAATTGTTATTGAATTGATTTAGAAAAATTGAAGAATTTGGGCTTGGTACTTTATATACAGATGTACATTCTGAAATAGGAGAATGTTTAATCCACCTATTCTGTTTCGTCATTTTTGAAACCGGAAGAAGTTGGTAATGTACTTGCCATTGAAATGAGGGCAAATAAGGAACACATCGATCGTCTGATACAATTGTGCGATTATTTAATTGTCACATATATCGACGAAAATTCAAACTTTCCTCCTAGAATGTGATTATCTGAAATGATTATCTTCTTCGCACAACTAATGCGTGTGAGTCATTTTACTCAAAGTTCAATAGATAGTACAAGTTTAGATGCACTTTACTATAAAGAGATTTTGAGATCAGTTTAAATGTGTTTCCTACAGAGATGCAATTTCATTTTAAATGGATCATACTGTATGATTGGCATCAAATTATTTTCGTTTTCTCCTAAATGAAATATATTAGCTATAACGTATTAAATCTATCTTCCTCTCACAATTGCACTATGCGAAAATTTTATACCTCGTTTTCTCGTCTCGCAACTGATCTATGTTTTTAAAGGGCTAAACTGACCGTCTGGCAATTGCACTCCTCCGCCTTTTCCCTGTTTTGCATGCAGTACAGAAACAGTACTTTTCCAGTTAATTAATAGACTAAAAAAGTAGATATAAAACAAAATCGTTACGCTAGTTTCCATTGGTCAGTCCTTCACTTGAAACGACTTTGAGACGCGCGACGGAGTAGGGCACTGATCTAACTTGTAGGTAGATTAAATCGATGCCTGAGAACAGACCCATACAAGATGAACGTGGAGAAAGGATTTCAGCATGAGTCTCTCCAGGCTTCCTAGCGGATATGGTTCCGCTACTGGGGTACCTTGTGAACGGGCTTACCCTGGATTTAGAGAGGAAACCATTTATATCAATGATTACGCAGATGATATTATCATCATAACCTTAGGCATATGCAATTCAACTATACAAGGCCCTATGCAAGGTGTACTTGAAAAGTGGTTAAAAATAACATCAATTACAATAACGAAGGAGGACTATAAAACTAACCCTCAGAAGACCAATTGCGCCTTTTATCAGAAACAATGTGGATGACGTGAACCATTTATAATTCACTGGACAAGACTATCGCTATGGAGGGATGTGAAATAAAAATGTAACAATTTACTAAAAGTTCAGTAATAAAATTTTAAACAGAATGACGTTCCAGAATGACAGATTTTTTTTAATATAAATCGAAAGCGTTCTGTACTTTTTTTGGAACAATTCTGGCATTAACTATTATTATTTGAACTGATGTACGTAAAATCGCACACACGCTTGTTCAACAGATTATATAGCGCGATATGTAAAAGTTAATTTTTGAAAATTTCAATGAAATGATGGAAATTTGAAAAAAAATTACTTGGGAAAAATAAAAAATAATTAGAAATCGACAAGTTTTATATTTTCCGAGAAAAATCTAAAAAATGGTGATTCTGCAAGGTCCATCTATTGTACTCGACTCGATGAAAACGTACAAGTAAGTATGGTAGATCGTAGAATAAGTGTTAAATATGCTCATAGAATAGACTGGGTCTTGTTCTTTCGAAATAATATTATAAAGGTGAAAATGGGAAAAACTGGAGAACGCCCACTTTCCATGCCTTTGATTCACAATTTTTTTTGGGCTATATGGAAAATTGTGGAATGGACGTGCGGCACATTATTGGGAAGAACATTTCTTAGCGTTTCGAAAAGTGCTAAACGAAACGTCTAAGACTTTTAGTTTTTGAGTTTTGAATTTAATTGTTTTTAAAATTTTCATTTCATGGCAAAAAAACGTTAATTTTGATGATTTTTTTTGGACATTTTTTAACATTTCTATTCGTAGCTCTTTAACGAGTAGAGGGATGACTGTGAAATGGAGATATGTTATGGAAGATATATTACGCTTTCGTTTACATGTAAATACAGTTTTATACATGTTTCTTTCAAAAAAGCAGGTCAATAAAAATGTTGGCCCGCGGGGTTTGTGCATCATACACTAATATTATAATTGACGTGGAAAGTATAAAAGATGTACAGATTTTGGAAATATACTATGGTACGATAGTAGTTGCCAACAAAATTTATGCCATACAGAAAATTGTAAAGGGTCCCGACTCAAAATTGTAAAGGGTTAAATTTCTTGGTTCACTCCTATTTTAAAAAAATTTTAGTTTTGCTGAAAAATGTTTTTTTTATAAAACAAAATAATTCTTGTCAAAACAAGTCTTTTCAAAACAAGTCAAAGTCTATATTTACTAAAAATTACTTTCAAAAACTACAACACTCGTAGACCAGTGTTTGTAATAGCATTGAATTCGTATATGGCAAAAGTGCCCAACGTCTTATATGCATTTGATCGAAAAACATTGGCCATGTTCATAGTCTGATTGAAAATGTCAATATTTGCGCTAAATCCAAACATTCTATAAGCCGGCTCAACTAAATTTTATTAGTCTAAATTAAATATATATTTTGTTCAGCCGCCTGCCTGAAAGACGTGCAAATGAAATAAAGCAGTTTCTTATATTTGTGTAATTATTATCTTTGTTTAAACGATACGCAATGTGTTTCTTAGATAGGCATTGGTTAGTCGCCTGTGGGAGTAAAGCAATATATGATTTTAGGAAATAATAAGTTTCTTCAGCTGTTACAAAAAAAAATTACAAAGTGATATTTAATTAACAGAAATGCAGAGGAACTATGAGTACATGGATACAAGAGCGAAAGGGGTTTAGTGCCTAAGTGGAGGAGGGGGGTGGGGGTTAAATCCAATAACTAGATCACATAGTAGCCGAAATTATTATATTAAAGTAACTTCTTTTATCTCTGTTATCAAGAATTGATGTTCAATGGGGAAGTTCAATTCCTGAACGGGAGGTCACTCGGGAGGTCTATCTATGTACTTCTACTGAGCTTTGCAGCTCTCTGTAGAGATTACTTAGTTGCTAGAAAAGATTTACAATTGGTGGTATTGTGCTTGATTACTCTACGTTGCTTTGGTATCTAGTATAAATGCATGTGGCTTATTAATTACTCGTCCATTGTCGTAAGCGTTAGTGTTTCGAATAGATGTAACGTATGTAACCCTGAACTGTTGGTGACTTGATTTTAATTACGCTTGTATGATCGGCACTGAGATAAGCATTTGATTTTTATTAATAAGAGAGACACTAGCATCTGCAGTAGTTACTTCATTCATGAAAATATTGCTTTCAGACCTACGTATTCCAAAACGATAATTTCTTTGACCTTTATATTTTTTATTGGCCCAATGTCTTCAATACTCACTCTTTAGCTTATAGCTATTTGTTTGTGCTGTACATTTTTTATTTAGAATTGTGTACTTGAGCGTTACTCTGCATATTGTCATTTATTACTTGAATATTACATTTTGCACGGTATTTATTTCAAGTTTCATATCTTGGACGTTATACTGCAACCGTCGTAAGTTTCATGTTCTAAGTATTACTCCAAGATCAGCAGCCATCTGTAATAAATAAATTTCTGAATTTTCACCAAAATCAAACGAAACTTGTCTGAGTCGGAGATGGAGTGCTATTTTACTTCCCCTTGTATCCATTCACGTTTTATTATTACTCCAAGATCAACAGCAGTCTCTAATAAATAAATTTCTGAATTTTCGCCAAAATCAATCGAAACTTGCCCGAGTAGGACCAGAAGTGCTACTGTATATGTTCTGAAGTATTACTCCAAGATCAGCAGCCGCCTGTAAAAAATAAATTTCCGAATTTTCGCCAAAATCAATCGAAACTTGCCTGAGTCGGAGCTGGAGTGCTACTTTACTTCCCATTGTCTCGAAATGTCGTTTTATTGTTACTCCAAGATCAACAGAAGTCTCTTCTTCTTTCTGGAAAATAAGGCGCTGCCAGGTGTCGGAATCCTTCAGCCAAATTGCATATGCCTTCCTGAACAGAGCGAGAAGCAGTACTTCTGGCAAAGTTTTTCCACGTCTGGTTCCAAGTCTCTCCACATTCTGGTCCCATTGTAGCCTTGGGCGTTCTCTCCCTCGTGTTCCTCATGGCCGTGCCCCCATAACTGCCTCTGGTTTTCTTCACTCTCCCATTCTGTTCTAATGTCCATACCAGCGCAGCGTCCTTTTCTATATTGTCCCGATAATTGACTCCTGCAGTAACTTGTTCCTTATAGTGGTATTACTGATACAATCTCTTCAGACCCTCTTCGCAAGAACCGCATTTCGCTCCGCTGAAGTTGACTTTGATGTTAAAGAGTCCGGCTTTCTGTGCCATACAGTAGTGTAGGCTTATAAATTGTCTTATATATCCTGATCGGTAATCTCCTTCTTTCCAACAATTGTCTGGCTAAACTGATAATATACTTGATTCGCCACTGTATCCTATAGTTCATTTCTGCATCTGGCTTTCCATCCGAAGTGATTATAGCTCCAAGGTAATCAAAGCTGCTTCCTAATTTCTATCCAGTCCATCGGATTTTAATTAATTCATGGTCCTCTTGTTGCAATACTACCATTACCTTACTCTTGCAAATTTTCCTGGTTCTTAGCTCTTGGTATGAGTAGACCTGTGTACCGTTCAATTGCAGCCGTCTCTAATAAATAAATTTCAGATTTTTTGACAAAATGTAATAAAAATTTTCAGAATTTTCGTCAAAATGAATCGAAACTTACCTGAGTCGCAGTTGGAGTGCTACTTTACTTATATTGTCTCTAAATTACTGTTCCAAGATCAGTAGCTGCCTCTAATAAAGAAATTTAGCTCTAATGATATAGTTTTATTGTTACTCCAAGATCAGTAGCCGTCTTTTCTTCTTCTTTCTTGAAACTCCTTATGTTGTCAGGCGTTGGAATCCTTCAGCCAAGTTGCATACGCCTTTCTGCCCAGAGCGAGACGCAGTACCTCTGGCAATGATTTTCCTCGCCTGGTTCCAAGTCTCTCCATATTCTCGTCCCACAGTAGCTTTGAGCGGCCCCTCCCTCGTGTTCTTTCTGGCCGTGCCTTCGTCACTGCCTTTGGCTCCCTTCCCTCTTCCATTGTGTTCAAATATCCATACCAGTGCTGCGTCTTTTTCTCTATTGTCTCGATAATTGACTCCTGTTGTAACTGGGTCTTTATAGTGGTATTCCTGTTGTAATCCCTTCTTCCTCCGTCCAGCCCCTCCTCACAAGCACAGAATTTCACTCCCCTGAAGTCGACTTTGATGTTTTTCGAAAAGTGTCAGGCTTTCTGTGCCATACCATAGAGTGACGGCTGATACCATAGAGTGACGGCTAATGTCTTATATATCCTGATCTTCGTATTTTCGGTAATCTCCTTCTTTCCAACAATTGTCTGAGTATGCTAATAGTACACTTGATTCGCCTATGTACCCTGTAGTTCACTTCTATATTTGGTTTTCCATCCGAAGTGATTACAGTTCCCAGGTAATCAAAGCTGGTTATCTATCCCAATTTCTATCCATCACATTGGATTTTAATTGATTTATGATCCTCTTGTTTTGATACTACCATTACCTTACTCTTGCAAATCTTTCTGGTTCTTTGCTCTTGGTATGAGTAGACCTGTGTGCCGTTCAGAAGCAGCCGCCTCTAATACATAAATTTCTGATTTTTCATCAAAATCAATCGAAACTTGCCTGAGTCGGAGTTGGAGTGGTACTTTACTTCCCTTTGTTTCCAAATCAGGTTTTTTTTTGAGAATTCCTTATTTCCCAGATTGAAATAATTAGAGAGCTGAATGGGAGGTTTAAGTAAGGATCGAAAAAGTTTTCATATGAAATATTCTGTTTCAGTTATGATAGAGAAAACATTGGATTAAACTTGATTTAAAATTTTATTTTATGATGACAAAGAAACTATAGATTAACTGATTCAGAGTTCTAACGGGAAGATTTTTATTTCAGTGGAATACGGTACTTATTTATTTAGACATTAATTAGGTGTAGCAAAATTATTATGTAGCATACTTCTCAG
>WYDF02317490.1:0-14623 GCA_009867245.2 Adranes taylori
GCACAGTAGAGAAAAAAAGTGATTGATACACAATAAATTGGTAAATTCATACACCTTAAAGAGGAAAGAAAAATAAACAAGTTTAAGTAATTGTTAAACAATGGTATTTAGGTCTATATTTTAGAATTATCAGTCTGCATAATACATTACATGTCCAATTGCGGGCTTGAGATAAGTTGATGTAATACCTTAAATTTGCGTAAAGATATGCCAATAAAATTAATATAATATGCCGAATTAAATAAGAAATTAATATATGCTTTTACATATATTGCTAATCCTATTCAAATGCAAATATTTCATTACATAACAGCATGCATTGTAAGGGGTAAAAAGTAAGGGATGTCTAGTCCTATTTATTTTTGAGTTGAATTGTAATAATTTTAACATATCGGGTGAATCAATTATAGTAAACATTCAATTAATCGATTTCTTTCCCCAGGAGTGTTTGTTAGTCCTAACCAGCAAACAAAGAGGAAACGAATAAGCAATAGATATCGCATCACACCGTTCTAAATACTCAATGAGTCGGTTCTATTTCCGCTCACCTCATATTCTATTATTATAAACGTGACAGTTCCACATCAAAGTAAAAGCAAGTCCTCGAGGAAACGTTGTGCAAAAAGATCATCATCGACGAGTAAATTATTACAAAAATTAATCGGTTCATATGACAATAAATAGACCATCTGGGCATCGGTATTTCCCGCCCACTATAGGCTGATTTATGCGATATCCGGTTCCCAAAATGTGTACAAATGATGAGTTATTTAATTCAGATGTGAATGGCAAATTGTAAAATTATTCAATATCGGAGCTCCGGGTTTTTAAAATACACAAAATATGTGGATCACTTTCGGTTAACAGACTGATGGATAGACGGATGCATAGCGAATGCACGGATGATAACCCCTTAAATTTTAGATTTAAGGGGCTAAACGCGTTTAAGATTTGGTACGAGTCAAGTAAACAACAAATAATTTAATATCGTCTCTGTCTTTCGTATAGCATTTCGAAAGAATATATAGAATGTCTTATATTAGAATTTCATTTAAAGTAAATTTACCCCCACTTATTTCCCCTACAATTATAATTCCATTGTTCTTTTCTACATATGTTAGAAAAGAACAATCATATTATAGAGTAAGTAGCAACAGTAGGCTACGCGATCGGAGCGAACCTATCACATAGAAACTTATCCACTAGTAGTCAAGCTGTAGCAGGCAGCGAAACATTTCTACTCTGTTTTGCTCAAATCATGTATTGTGTATAAAAAGGATAGAGGAACTACATGTCATCAGACGATATTATGTATATTTAGAATTTGTGAATTATTTTTATTGCCCGTGATGCCTATATAGAAAGGAAATATTTTATAATATATTCTTGTATTAGCGCAACCTCAATCAAGACGTATAACAACGCAATATAATAAATATAAATCAAAATTGTTTATTATTGTTATTGAAATAAAATGAAAATAATTGGCTTTGAGAATATATGCATATAAACTACAAACAAAGCTATAAATATTTTTGAATAAAACATGACTGGTTTCGACTTGTAGCCATCTTCAGGTGTATTACAATAAAATGTACTTCTTTTTAATAAATCTATTATATAATAGATTTATTAAATAGATGTAAACTTTATTGTAGTACACCTGAAGATTGCCACAAACCGAAACCGGTCGTGTTAATAAAAAGTGTACCGTTTTATTCAAATATATATTCAAAATCCTTAGATCAAACACCATCTTGAACTTCTTTTTATAATACCTATGTTACTTTTTTATATTTCCTTTAATCCTAATCCTAAACATTAATCCTAAACAATTTGCACGTACATGTAGCAGAAATGGAAAAATTAAAAATCTAATTAACCACCCTCAAATATATATTCAAAATCCTTAGATCAAACACTCTTGAGATTGTTTTTATAATACCTATATTACTTTTTTATATTTCCTTTAATCCTAATCCTAAACATTAATCTTAAACAATTTGCACGTACATGTAGCAGAAATGGAAAAATTAAAAATCTAATTAACCACCCTCGATGGATTTCTTATTTCCATGTCTCTAACATGTCTAGGATCAACAATTTCAGGAAGAAGACAATCCATATAAAAACCTTCTAAATGTGACCATTTTGTTTTCCCAAAATTGTTTAGGTATCTCGTACGATATATAACACAAAATTATGTTTGTTAATAAAATTTGCTGCACATAGTCTGGTTAATTTCAATACCTTTTCAATGTGCATATCTACTCAGACCATGTAAAGAAATACCACACATCCCTATTACTTATTTTGAGAAGTCCTTGAATCTGGTAGTAGTAAATATGGTTATTTTTTAAATGCATACCGTTATTTAAAAAGTCTAATTTTATAGCAGCAACTTTTAGACAAATTTCTTGCTCTAAATGGACATTTGATTTCTATTATTGAATTGTCATCGATAATTACATCTGGGCTACCAGCCAGATAAGGAATATCTTCATGTATAAATAATCCACGCGGTTCTACAAGCAAATTAGTTTCCGTCCTAAAAGCATCTATTGCGATAACTTCAAGATCGCTTCTATATTTTGTTGATAAGTTTCTCTATAACTGTTTATATAATAATTCTTTTACTAAATTGTCACAAGAAGTAGTTTTCCTCAACTTGCACACCGTTCAAAAATTTGAAGCTGTTAGTCTTTTAATTTTTTTTGCCAAATTGGATTGTTACTTTGTCCTTTGTGCTAATTTCTAATTGTGAATATGCATTGCGATGTTTACGTTTTGCGGTAAAATTTGAAACAAATTTGTCAGGACTACGATTTATTGATATCTTATGGACCCCGTGTAATGTAAACTGTTATCAGTATTAAATGATAAACAAGCAGCCTCACTTCGCAAGGTGTAAGATCCTCATAGTACATAATTTACTCTCTTACCGCCAACACTATTATAACATTCAGCAGGATTACTATCTACATCATGCAGTAAAGTACGGGTGTTCTAAAGGAGTCTACCAAGTATTATAATTATATAGTCCACATTCTTTCATGACGGGAATCCAATTTGTTTCATTTTTAAGGCCAGTACAACTATAACCAATTTTTGTGCATTCTAAATGTTCTCCAAACATATGACTATCTTCTTCTTAGTCTAACATCGTGATCGATGTGTAGTGGTTATGAGGTTAACTGTTTAAATTTTGGATGAACCTATGTACCATGTGGCAGCATCCTTGCCGATTAGTTGTTTCACGAGTTGCATTTCCCAATGCAATTTCGGTGAGTTTAGAGATTGTATCAGTACATGATTTGGAAAACGTCCTCACCTGCACTTTCCAGTTGTTTTTCCTTGCACAACTAGTTTTTCTAAATTATTGCTGCGGTTAATATAACCAAAAAATGTGAAGATGCGGCCGTAAATGACTGATGATAGACGTTGTTGCTGTTTGATTTCATTTACGACAGAGATGTTGGTTCTTCGCGATGTCCACGGAATTCGAAGCATACGACGCAACACCACATCTATAATGCATCTATACGGCATCGGTCAGAAGCACGGATTACCCAAGTTTCCGAACCGTACGAAAAGATAGGAAAGACGAGGGTTTTCACAAGTTAAATTTTCGTGGATCTGCTTAAGTTCCTATCTTCCCATAGTTTCGTTAGTTGTGTCATGGCTGTGCACCTTAATTCAATTCTGCTACGAATCTCCATCTTACAAGTTCCTGAGTCAAGCAACATCGAGCCAAGTATATGAATGGATATGTTGTATATGTTGGGCAGCATCGTATTTCCTAATTTTGCCAGATTTTACTCCTCTTTCACTTTCTCGATCGATTATCATAACTTTAGTTTTCTGACTGTTGATCTTAAGTCCAAACTCTATTTTCTAATATTTCTAGCTTTTGTAATAATGTAAGAAGTTCCTCTTCAGTACTGGCAATTAGCACAGTGTCATCAGCAAATCGTAGATTACAGAATATTTTTCCACCAATCCCGATTCCACCATCCCAATTGTCTAGAACTATTCGCATGGTATATTCAATAGGGATATTATATAGTACCGGTGAAAGGATACAGCCCTGTCTAACACCTTTTTGGATAATACGTTTATTGGAGGTGGCATTATCAATTTTAATGACAGCTGTACTGTTCTCGTATAGTTGTCTGACGAGCGTGATAAGCTGTATTGATACTCCCATCTCACGGAGAACGTCACAGAGTTTTGACCATTTTACGTTATCAAATACCTTTCATAGTCCACAAAGCACAGATATGTTGGGGTGTTAAATTCGCGTGACTTTTCTATAAGTTGACGAATATTCAATACTTACTCATGGGTTCTGCACCCTTTCACAAAACCACCGTGCTCGGGACCCATGTGGTGAGCCAAGAATGTTGATAGTCTGGCTTCTATTATATATAGAATTATTTTGCATTAGAACCCTTCTTGTGCAGGGGTATTATCACAGAAGTGGTCCAATCTGAGGGCCACGAGCAAGTTTTCCATATATCTTGACAAAGCTGATGTATAAGACCTTGTCCCCGCTCATCTAACAGCCTTAGTACTTCTGTGGGTATCCCATCGACTCCAGTAGCCTTCCCGCCTTTTAGTTTTTTCAAAGCTGCGCAGACTTCATCTATTAGAATATCTGGCTCTTGTTCATAAGTTTTGGGGTTCTTTCTCAGCAGTAATGTCAGAATAGAGTTCTTCACAGTAATTTCTCCAGATGTTTAAAATGTTATCAAGCTCTGTGGCAAGATTACCATCTCGATCTTTTGTTGCCCAATTTTTTTGCCTAAATTTTTGGGTGATTTGTCGAATTTTGGCAAAAAGATCTTTTGTGTTATTGTTATCTGCGTTTGAAGGTCGCTGCATATTTGCATGAAATGAAAGTTTTTGTTTTTCCTACAGTTGAATCCCTTTGTTCCGCCTCTGTATCGTTCATAGTTTCCGACATTAGTTTTACCCGAGGTGTTGAGGGTTCGTCTGATCTCTATGAGATCTAAAGTTGTTGTTGATAACCAGGCCTGTCTTTTTCTTTCTGATATGATTTTCTTTTGGTAGTTTCCGGACCGTTTCGTTTATTGCTTTCTTGAAAACTCGCCATGTTTCTTCTGGGTTCATTCCGGTATCATTTATAGTATCCAGCCCCATTCGTTGATTAAAATCATTTATAAATGACGTCATTGATTTGGTTTGGGAAAACAATCTATTTTGTTTCTTTTGCAGACCTTGAGCTTTGTCGCCAGCGTGCACATAAGAAGTTGGTGATCAGTGCCACAATTTACAGAGGGTAGTGTTTTCGCAATTCGGATGGAAGACCGCCATCGTTGACAGATCAAAATGTAGTCAATTTGGTTCTTCTATAAACCATCAGAGGAGCGCCAAGAAAACAACCTGCGCTTGTGCTGCATGAATACGGTGGTATGATGTTTACAGGGTATGGCTTTGAAGAAACTTGATTTTAAACATTCGTTCATCAATTGCTTCGTATCCGATAACTATATTGTTTAGTTTATTTGACACTAAGAGGTCAACCCCATGTATACTTTGACTCTGTGTTCCCGAATAATACACTGTATAGCCAGATGAGTTAAACTGTCCGCTACCTTGCCAATGTGTCTCTGAAATACCTGCAATGTCTATTTCACATCGACTTATACCATCGAGTTACACATGACTTATACCATTTTTTAAATCTCTTTGCAAAGCCAATATTTTACTTGATGTAATTTCATTACTTGTTTTATGATGTTTTATTGCTTTTTGAATTCCCACACGAAGTCGTTTAGTATTTGGTTTCAAATACTTTCGCAGTTTCCTTATATAAAATTCGCCACGAACGCATTCTACTTGGAACTATTCTGGGTATACTCATTATGTATGGTAAAACTAATAATGTCATATAAAAACTTTTAAAAATCTTTCAGTATTCATTTATAAAACATAACTAATATTGTTAATAACTAATACGTAACTATTAAATAAATTTCTAGTACTAATACATTACAAAGAATAATTCCTTATAGGCAACACTGGCAAGTCTTTGTATCCGTGAAATGCACAGATTTGCGATCAAATGTAAAATGCAATTATTTATATTATACAACTACAATACCAACTGACTTCAAAGTAAAAACAAAATGATACACCGACCATAAGCGGAGAGTTTAGGGACATAGGACTGAGTCATATTTATATAAAAAATCATTTCATTTTGTAGTAGGTTTATGTAATAAAATGAGGTTATTGTATCAGAAATTAAGTTTTTGTTGCATTCAAAACTAAAATAAATTATAGATCTAATGACCTAATTTGTTTTTACG
The DNA here is from genome assembly GCA_009867245.2 of Adranes taylori. NCBI lineage: Eukaryota > Metazoa > Arthropoda > Insecta > Coleoptera > Staphylinidae > Adranes > Adranes taylori. The sequence continues at coordinate 6,336 of WYDF02317490.1, forward strand.
CGCTACAACTTTCCAAAATTATAATGTTGGTTTTATTTAACGATTCAAAGATAGAGTATGGAAATTAATACATTTTCAAATAATATTTGGTAATCATACCTACATCTAGAATTACCAAAGTTTACCATACTTTTGATGGACCAATTCTATTTTAAATGGGCGAAAAAACCAATTAATTCGTAGTAATTCGTAGGTTTAACACAAGAATGCCCGGCGGAGTCATTTTGACTCTTTTCTGTATGACTGCCTTGATTATTTTTTTTCTATTTTGTTTTTCTATAAATCTACTGATTTATTTATTTTGGATATTTATTAAAAAATTTCAATTCTAATCATGCATTTCCAAACATTCTTAATTACGCGTAAATTTAGTAAGAGATTTAACAAATTATAAACAAAAATAGAAATTTATTAATTTGTTTTGGTGGATCATTATTAGCAATTGATATTGATTCAATTGCTTTATTCAGATGAATTGATTATTCAAATGTGGACGCGACTGGTTGTAACTATTGCCTCTTGTTTACTGTACGTGTATCAGAAACCAAACATCTACAACATACGTTTATGTAGTGGGAAACGAAATGTCAATTGAAGAATTTTTAAATACAGTTTTTAAGTGTTGCAGACAGTTTTCCGATCAAATTTCCCGGCTTTATTTATAAATATGTCTAAATCAATTTTTTTTAGAATTGTAGCTGATAAACTGTTTTCAAAGGTTGTTGTTTAACATTTTTGATTATCGTCTTAAATCAGCCCGAAAAATATTCTTAAAATTGTTTAATTTTTGCATGATTTTATGAATTAATTACATTTTTATGATATGAATAAAATTAAAAATAAGACAACAGCCCGTTATTTTAAACTTTGCTTAACAAGAATATGTAAAGCGCATATCAACTGCTTTGTTAATTTTTTCACAAAATTTGAATGAAAATAGAACTGAATTTGTAGGGTATAGTAAATAAATAGTAAATAATAAGTGGTCACTTTCGGTGAGCGGTCGTCGCTAAAAAATGTACAAAAGTTTACCTAGTCCTAAAAACATATGCAAAATTTTGGCACGATTAGTCAAACTTTTGAATCCACCACGAGAAAACTTCCGATCACCGGAAGTGGCTGATGTTTTGTAAGTAAGTATAGTTTGCATAGAGATCATTCATATCAAATTTGGTTGCAATAGATTGAAGTTGTAGTTTTACTTCCGGTGGTGAGCCGATTTTTCCCGTTCAATGAAGTTCGTCCCCAGATAGTCCTAAATACACTTACCAAATTTCATTGCAATCGGTCGAACCGTGTAGAAGCTATCGTGTTCTCAGGCACACACCCAGACGCATAGACATTATTTAAAATATTCTCAAAATGGCTTCAAGGAGGCTCAAAACGAAGATCTGTTGAAATTGGGGTATTCGCACCATTGAAAGCAATACTTTCCTTCCCATACATCGCCGATATGGACGGAAAGTAAAAAAAGTAACACCTCACAAATATTGAATCTCCTCATATGTGAAAAAAGTAACTCTTTCATTTCATCATGATGGGGCCTCAAATGAAATATCTCATAAATGAGGAAATCATCATGGGCAAGACAACCGAAGCCAATATATCATACAAAGTAAGTTCTCTTCTCGTTATAGCCAGCGTTGTGACTAAAGCATGTTATGTGTATTAAAAGAGGTCGTTACGTTGTACACAAACCTTATCACCAACGAGTTAACTTTCCTCTTTTGAGACAAGAGGAACTCCTCATAAATAATAATTCGCTTCGTATTTGATAAAAGAACAACTCCTTCATTTCATGGCAGTGAGGTCTCAAATGAAGTACCTCATATGAGGAACCCATCATTAATTTGAAAGTGAGAAAGTTTACCAAAAAACCTTTGACCAAATTAGTCATCCTTTGATTTTGGAAATAGGAAAAACATATCTGACCACGAGTACGCATTAAGTTACAAAGCCATGTTTCGATGCTTGCACTGGAAAGGATCAAAAAGATTGTACGCGTTCCTAAGATGCGTAATATCATAACCAAATTTTGTGGTCAGTTCAACAAAAGCGCATGCCTAGGTCCTGTTTCTTAAAGTAGGGCGTTAATGATTTCTAGAATTTTATAGTAAATCGTTAATCCCCAAAGTCGTTAATATATAGACAAAACTCTATTATATTCTACCCAAAATTAGTTTAGAACGAAAATTGGATATTAGCTACTACAAGCGTAGAAAACAAAAGTTACATTGCTCTACAGAATTTGACTTCTAAGACAATAAATGTAAAGTTCATAGAAAATGTTCAGAAATCAAAGAAATTACTTTGTTGTGTACGCCATTCTACAATCTAGAATCTGATGGTTTTATATAAAAAATGCAAACATATATTATAAATCCGTAGAATAGCGTAGAAAGAAATCCTCGTTTGAAATATTCCAGGCACAGATTCAATGAAAACGAACTCTTCTAATGTACAATGAGTAAATAGAATATTTGTAATATTTATGAAAACAATCGCTTTTGCTATAGAAATTAATATTTAAAAATAAATTAACAGATCTTTAAAATAAAATCCTTAAGCACTTTAGGAAGAGGCACTTGATTGTAACTCCCGAAAAATTAAGGAGTAACTCTCGTAGCTACTCCTTAATAAAAATGGTTATCACGTTAATTATGTCCTTGGTATGAATTTATAGTTAAAAGTGATGAAATGATAACACAATTATAGCTAAATGTAATAAGATACAAACAAATTTATAGAACATTTTACAAAAATTAATAATTGACTTAGTGTCGGAAAAATTGATATAATTCCATCCATGTGCATTCAATACTTCTCCTTCTCCTAAACAATTCTTCTAACTAATCCTTCTCCTAAACTATTACTACCGCACCTAAATCTCGCTACCTTTCTAATTTTTTTTTCATGCTAATGATTTTATTTCTCGACTTCTACCTGTTCATCACATTTGCCTCGTGTTCTTACGTGCCTACAATAATTAGTCTGTCTCTACATCTTCAATACACACCCTACCTTCGCTAGCCTCCACTGCCGCTTTAACATCCTCCTCTCATGTCCTCCTGGGTCTTCCGCGCCGCCTTGTCTCTTGCATTTTAGCTTCGAAAGCCTGTTTAAACATTCTGCCGTTTTCCATTCTCTGGCCACATAGAACCATCGCAGATGACTTTGTTCCACTCCCTCTAACATTAGCGGTACATCAAGACTAGTTCTTAAAGTTTCATTTCAAATTCTGTCCCTTCTCGTTATGCCTTCAACTTTTTGAAGAAATCTCATCTTCGATGCATGCAGATTACACCGATGTTTACTGGCCAATGAACAGGTTTCGCAACCGTAGAGCAAGGTAGGACTATATACCACCTTATACACTCGAAGTTTTGTTGTCTTAGATATGGAGGGGTTGTTGAGGAAATTTCCATTCATTGGATTGAACAGGCGTCCAGCAGTCAGGTATTGCACTGCAATCTCGCCAACCAATCTTTCGTCCTACTGCTGTGTGGCTCGGAGATATTTGAAATCGGTCACCTGCTTCAGTTGGAATCCATCACTAAATTTGATCTGTTGTGTCGTAGCCTGGCGTGACATCATCATGGTCTATGACTTTCTGGTGTTGATCTTCATGCCGCTCTTTCTCACTTCTCTCTCCCAAAACAGCAAATTCTTCTGTAGATTTCTTTCTGGGTCCCCAAACAGTAAACATCAGCAAAGACACAATGGGTGATATACACTGGCCTTAAGCATCTATGGCCGAGCTTGAATTTCTGTACCTGCTCATTGCATGATTTTATTACATAATCCATGAGGATAATAAAGAGGGGCGGGCTTAGGGTGTACCCCTGACTGAGCCCAGTTGTTGTCTCGACCTGTTGAGTTTCAGCATTGCACGTGCGGACATAGTTCCTAGACCGCATGTAATTGCTCAGGGTTGCTGTCATTAGTTAATCATTAATACCTCTATGTTTCAACAATCTCCATATTTCTCTCCTTGGGAATGCCTTTTCTATGTCGATGAAAGCCAGGTGTACCTCTCTTCCATACCTCATCAATTTCTCACTAATTTGCCTAATTGTAAATATGAGGTCTTGCGTACTTCTCCCCGGTCGAAACTCACATGCGCTTCATCCAGTTGTGGTTCCATGACTTGTCTAAGTCTACCTTCCAAGATCTTTGTGTACACTTTATGTTTGTTGATTTCCTGCAAAACTATTTCCCCTTGCTCTTTTTAACTCGATTATCCATTTTTACCATACCATCTTTTTTTATTTATCTCCATTCATTCTCATGTATCTACGCAATATCTCAATTACTTCTTTCATACCCTCTCAATAAGAATAATAAAAAATCTGAAAAATCATTCAAATAGCTTTCAATTGAAATTGGCGAATTCAAGTCGTTTTCAACCGAAAAACAAAAAGTCACATTGACAACCAAGTTAAACAGAAAAGAAAAGAAAAACATAGCAATTGTACTCACAGCTTTATTTTGTTTAACTTGTTGCTGTCGTTGAAATGCTATGTGTTGTTCATAATGAATTACATCTTCTTGAGTGGACAGTCCGAGACCGCGATATTTATTCAGTTCGGCGAGACGATGTCTCAATTCGCGTTCTCTTTCCAAATTCTGGATTAGTCTTTCATATTCCCGAGAGGTAAAGTATTGTCGAAATGCGCCCATCTTCTCACGGAACTCCCTAAAATATTAAATGTCTTACTATTTGCAGTTACTCTAGCTAGAACAAACGAATACAGGGGTTGTTAGTAAAATTGGTGGCGTTTGAGTTTCATTCCCGTAGCGACTATACCAGAACAGCTTGCAAAACATTTCTTCTAAAAATCTATTTAATTTTTTTTATTTGCAATACGCTCTTTACCGTTAAAATATAGAATTTTAAAATATTTGACAGAGGCGAAAGTCAAATACCTCTCTAACTTTAGTTATGCATATTCCAATTTATTTATTTAGACAAATAGAAAAACATAAGTTTACCTTTGTTCCTTGTTCAAATCTTGTTTTTGGTCTTTTCTAAAAAATTTTGCAACAAGCTGAAAATCTCTCACCAATCGCTTTCGTCGAAATCGCTCACGCAAACGTCGCGTGTATAAGTCAATTTGAGCTAATTTTGATGCAAGTTCTACATCAGAATCATCAGGATTATTTAACTGCAATGATGATATTAATTGTTCTGCATGAACATCGTATTCCTAAAATAAGTTTGAGAATGCAACAAGAAAATAAAAAACATGTGAAACTGTGAAAGAAGTAATATTTAAATCATAAAAATATTGTCTCAATCATATCACTGTGGTAAACGTACTAACATACAGCTCAAGAGAATGAGATTACGTTGCTCTATACCTATAGCATTAGTCTTCACAAACCCTACATGTAAAGTTCACAAAAAATATTTTTGGAGACAATCGTGAAGACCACACAGATGCAATCTGGTTTTGCAGATGTTCCATTATTGAAATTCCTCCTCTATTAACAATAAGATGCTCCAAACCCACAAATGTATAAGTTTAGCAATAAATATTTGAAATTACCCTTTCATAATCATCACGATGAGGCATGTAACCAAGTTGTATTGCTTCTTCTGCTGTTACGTCTAGTGGGGGAAGTTTCGAAGTAATGTCTGGCGATAAAGGTCCAGTATCCTCAGATATATGTTCTTGTAAAATAGGTCGTCCCTTTTCCCAAACTTCACTCCAAGTTGCTTGACCAATATTACCATTTAAATAACATGTTATATATTTTTCTTTCACCTCTGTTTAAAATAAAATGAATTTCATATTAACATATTTGTAGAAATTTTACATCAAAATTCCATTAATCAAATCATTTATAAAAAGGAATAAATAACCTTCCGGGGTCCTATTTTTAAGACATCTGCTCACATACTCCCAGCTTCCAAAACTAAATAATTCCATAACATCTAGAAGTTCTAATTCTTCGGTGCTTGTCCAGTTTCCCCTTCCACCAAATACGCTCGTATCCCAAAAATACTACAAACAATATTGTTATAACCGCATTAAGAATCATTGAATGTTGTATTTAAAAAATAGAAATAAAACTTTTATTTAAAAATTTATACTATATGTTTGAGCAAGTGTACTATATAGTAATTAAAGGATAAACTATATAAAATGACTTGTAAACATATATATTCATTTCATACCACTAGATTATAAGAATGATTATTTTTGTGCGGTCCAATTTCAGCTCCACTCGCGAAACACTAGAATAAAAATTGTTATAAAAACTGTTTGACGTAAAGAAATTAAGGTAATCCTACTTGCAAGCACATCACAAAATCTTCGCATTCACAGCATTTTACTCTTACACCGTTAATTTCTTCTTGACAATATGTACAACTCACTTTCGCAAACATGTCGAATATATGGAATACAACAAATTACGATTATTCAAAATTTTGCATTACCAGTGATTAACATTTTTGAAACACTTCCATTTCAACCTCCCAAAAAAAAAATTGCTAGCAGTGACCCCACAAATCATTGAAACCGCAAGAAACGTCAAAGTAAGTGACAACCCGACAGAACATAGTAACGAAGTTGCTTTCTCTGGGTGTGTTCAGAGAAGGCAACGGTTGAGAAACAACAGTAACACCCAGCTTTTGGAATATCGACCAATTTGAAACATCCGAAATAAACACAGACGTAGGAAGAAAATATTTTGTATATACAACGACTGAAAACTAGAATTAAGCCTCAAACGAACAATTAGAGAAAATAATCAAACTCCAAAAATGTTATCTAGATTTCTTTTTATCTAGACTAGTTTAGTTTTCTTATATTATGTTATTATTAATAAATTCTTTTTTCATACATTAACCACAGATGATCTATTGTTATTCTATATTATATTTTTAAGAAAGTGTAATATTGTTAAATTCAATAAACATACAATAAACAATATTAGTTTTGCAAACCACGTTGGCTTTAATGCGTAACTATTCTTTGGTAATTATGATACACAACTGTTTCGAGCCAGTATACAGTCAACAGTGTCGCTCAGATAACCATTGCTTACAAGGTTATCTCAACGACATTTTTCCCCGAATGCGCCCCGCTCAATATACACCATAGATAGAAACAACTTGTACAAATATGCAACATTGCTAAGATTATGATATAGAACAGATATGATTTGAAATTCAATAACTTTAATTCAGTAATATGTATGCATAAATTTGTCCAGTTTTCTATAACTTCATTTTTAATACATTTTTGTCCAGTTTTCTATAACTTCAGGGGTGTCCAACCCGATTAACCGAGTTTAAAAAATTACAGGTTATAGCGCCGGAATAATTTGACCTTGACAAAAAAGTGTACTATAATATCTTTGTTCAATTTTTCCTGAATTTTGCGAGGCTGATGAATTGAATGTAATTTTGTCAAAAACTTTTTAGTAACAGCCTGCATATTTCCCTATATTTTGGCAGGCCTTCTGATTTGCTTTACAACGATATCACATATAATGGGTCTAGCTCTTATCATTACAAAGATATGACCATTAATAACTTAAATTAAAATTTTGGAACTTGTCGCCACGGCAATCCAAATTCCACAATCATATTATATACATGTAAGCAGACATACGTAATAGCTCATACATGAAAAGTTGCAGGAAAAAATATTTTACGTTGTATGAGCATATAAATTGCTTTCTCAATTGAATAAATGTTATCAGTGACGGGTACACATTATAATTTTTGGGGAGGCTCGAAATGATTACTTTATTAAGAAATTAAGTTTTAAAATTAGAAGACTGAATTTTCGCTCGTATATAGGAAAAACTGGGCGCTGCCACTTTAAGTGACTGTCATTTATAAATATGACAGAAACTTATTTACGAAGTTACAGCTTTCCAGGTTAGGTATGATTTATGATTGATATGTTCTATCAGACTTTTAGTTTTTAAAGAAAACCTAAAAATTCTTAAGGGGCCGTTATTCCCCCTTCTACCCTAGTATATTGTATTATGCGTCGAATGAAAGTAGCTGTCCGCTGTCCGCACCGAAGACAAATATTGTGACCGGGGATTCATGGGTAGGTGGGGGGTTCATGGGTTAGACCAGGGGTGTCCTGCCCGTTTGACCCTTTGGGCCATATAAAATTTTACCAAAAAAAATTGGGCCACATAAACACGTATATTTTTTAGCAATCTTTATTACCAATATTTTGCAACTGTTATTACAACCGATAAAATCTGGATAATAAAAAAACACCATAATAATTAATAATTGCAATATTTATTGTCAA
>WYDF02317501.1:0-28148 GCA_009867245.2 Adranes taylori
ATAATGTACATAGTTTATTTTAACTTTAAGTTCATCTTTTCTAATTTTCTTACAGGACACATCATTATTTAAGCGAGGCACTGTCTGCTCGACATGCAAACAACAACTTGAAAATTTCGGCAATTTTGGTCAGTTATGTATAAAAGCAGCTGCGCTTTTGCAGAAATACAAGGATATTGCATGTCCTGCAACAGTAAAAGAAGTAATTCTAATAGCGGACTCATCATATCTGACAACAGAAGGTCCGTTAGTGAATTTTCCAGATTGTGATGGTATTGAAGCGACCACATATTGCAAAGATTGTGATGTATTCCAACCTATAACTGACAGAGATGGTAATTATAAAATTATTTTGGCGTATTGTAGTTATGACAATGAACCAAATTCGATTGTTGCTTTACGTGAACCGATTTCATCTCAACAAAAACGGACAGCGGAGCCGGTTGACATATCGGACGATGCTTCAGGTGGATCTATTAACAACACAGCCGATGATATAATTGATGACTCGCTATTAGCACCGTTACGTGTTACAGATGTGCAAGTGGATGCTTTCGAGCAAGCTGTATTAATTACAGCTGATTGGAGTAAAAGACGACATCCTTGTTCACTTTGTACGAAACGCTTTAAACGCAGAGCACACTTGTTAGCGCATTTAAAGAAAGACCATCAACCGCCTGTTGATCTACCTACTTTAATCCGCGAACTATGTCCTAAAGAGTTGAGAGTACATTTGCCTTATGTGCCTGAATTAGAAGCAAAAATCCAAGATGACTTTGCAGCTATAGTTCAAGAGCGTTTTTTGGATTTACCCAAACAGACGGGAATTACCAATGTTAACAGCAGTGTTACAAGTAACAGTGACGTAGAATTATGTGAAAGAACTGCGGATAATATTGATGATAGCAATATAATTCTAAATGATTTTGCTATAAGATCTGTTAATATTAATCAAGAACCTAATACGGAAACAAATATTACATCAACATCTGGATTAACATTAAGTGATTTATTAACGGTAACTAATCCTGTTTCTACAATTAGGACTGATAGTATTTTTCCTGGTAATACGACTATAAAATTGGAAGATGATAATCCTTCAACGCTTGAATCGGAAAGAAATAATTTAATCAGCCAAGCACCAACATTGAATCCAATTAATACACATACTACACAGAATGAAAAATGTGAACAACAACAAATTCTAACACAACCTGCGCCTCAGCCTAGAATTAGATGTGCAAGACTCGAAACTTTGCTTGAGCCTCAAAGTGCTGAAAAAACTTTTTTGAACAGCATGCAAAGCGGACCACATTTTCAACTGTATGAAAGTCATGTCAATAGTTACAATTTTCAAGAATTCGGAAATAGTGATCAGATTATGAATCAAATGAATATGAGTCCTGGTATTTTAATTCCCGTTGGCACGATAGCGCCAGTAACACAAATAACACCACCATTGCAATCTGCTCCTACAAGAACCTATACAAGAACCTATACTCGGCATAATCAATCTTCTGTTCCAAATAACAGTCAACCAAATTTTACACGTTCTCAAATGCTACAAACTCCATGTGTGACTCCTAGATTTTATAACCCTAACATACATACCACGAATCAGTTGACTTCCTATTGTAATAGTATGAATGAAAACGTTTTCCAGAACCCTGTAACGAACACAACTAGTTTAGGTGATGTTTTTCCTCATGGAACTGTTAGTAATCAAATTCAAGGTCCAACAAATATTGAAGGTATTAATGCAAGTCGTAGATCTCTGCCACCTTATGAAAATATTCGTCATAGTCTTCCACACAATATTGGATCACCTGTCGTATTGAATCATCAACAATATAACCTCAATAGTCATCAAGATGTAATGCATTTGACGCATAGATCACATATGTTAGTAAATCAGGAAGAATTTAGTGCAAGCGTACCTCAACATCAAGTAACAACTAATAGATCAACTACTATTCCACATCAACAGTTTTATATCACCAATATCCAACAAAATATATTAACTGACACTACAGGGCCACGTTATATTGGAAATGAAAATTATAGTGCTGCCTCACCTCATACACTACTTAGTCACAATGTACCACAGTGTAATCCATCGATGTCTACTGTACATACTGTTCCACAAAATGTATCTTCAGTGAATCGACCTATATCAAATCAAAATACATTAATTGAACGTAACCACTTGTCTAACAATGTTGAACAACAAAAAGCCAAATTAGTAGAGAATCAATCACGATCTACAGTCATAAAGCAAATAAATAATAAACCTATTGGATCAAAAAAACGATATACTAAAAGAGCAAAAATGGGACAATTAGAAAATGATCACACGAATGTAACGGATATAATTCTGTTAAACAGCTCTCCGAATTGTTTACCACCAGCTACCGCACCTACTATAAATCAATTTGATGTAGCTCTTAATCAAGAAGTTTTGAATATCTTGATAAATGACACTGAAAGTCATGGATCGGCAAATATTGTATTTTCAAATGAAAATCCATTACAGATAGCACTAGAGACAGTAGGTGTAGGTAATGAAATATCGGGTTTAGTTCCAATAGTTGATTCAAATCAAGTCGTAGATAATAACGTTTTGGATAACGCACAATCGGTAGTAAACGCTCAAACAGTATCTACGATAACTGAAACACATATATCAGAATCAAATGTAGTCAGCCCAGAAAGTACTCAAGAAAGTGAACAGTATAATGTCGGCATTTCAACGGAACAAATAGCTAATAAGAACTTGTTGGACCTCAATATAGTTTTAGGGTATGAATCATTAGCTAATTTAAACGAAAGCGAAGATGATGGGTTAAATAAATCCACTGATACCACTGCAAGTATATGTTCAGTACTATCAAATGTTCAACGGGAAGAAGATCATGATTATGTACCTTCAACTGATGATACAAATAAGAAAACAAAAAGATCTGTTGTAACTGATGAAATTAACAAACATTGTACTGCCAAAAAAGGTCGTTATACGTCCCGCTATCATTCCGACTTTTATAGTGTCTTTGTAAACGAACAGATTTTAAATCCTCCTGCAGCAATACCTAATCCTTCTATACGCGCAAAATATGCAAAACATACAGATCAAACGAATGACGTTTCTGTACAAAAAATAGCGTTGATATCAGATCTAACGACAACAGTTCCTAATGTACATACCCCTGGAAATATCCTGACGATGCCAAAGAGAGCTCAGGCGAGCTCTAAAGAAAATATAGATGATAGTATCACTCCTACGACGGAGAAACATGTTTATACTGCGGAAATGTCAAACACGCAAGAAAATCAAGATTCAAGAAATATAAATATTTCTACTACGATGAAACCGATTCCTACTAATAAAATGACAGAAGTAATAAATAAAAATCTTAAAAACATCCTAGTGACGACTGATAAACCTACAGGAACAGTGACTATATCTCCACGGGTTGTTTCAACTTCAGCGGTTTCAAGTGCGCAAGTTATTCAAACAAAAGTGACACAAACCGAGCCGATTTCTAGAGACTTAATGGAGAAATCTGAGCGCAGTATAAGCGAACTGATTATTCCTTCTATGGAGACTGACGAACCGCCTGCGTTCCATCTGCGAAACACTAAGGAAAATGTAAGAGATGTGCTTATTCCAATGACAGTCAAACTGTTGAACGGTAAATTTGCGATTTACAATAAACGTGTTCCCATGCCAATCCCAAATATTTCTGGAGAGCTATCTTCAAAAAATACTGAAGGTAAGATGTTACTATATTGTATTCATGAACTTTTTACATTGAATATTCTCAAAAAAAAAACAATCTTCAACAAGGGTTGCAAACTGCAAACCGCCAAACCTATTAATGCTACCCGCGACGATGTCAGTATTATACTTTTGATATATTTCCATGTTCTTTTTTCGGCTGTCAAATATTTGGGAATTAAGGAATTGTCCCGTCTTGACAATAGATGAACGAGTATGAATAGCACGTTTAGAGTTCCTTCGATTTTACTTGATTGTGATTTAGATTTCATTGTGAACCTACTATGAACGAATAAAACTAATTTGATTTATTTACAAATCTCCCTCTCTCTCTCTCTCTCTCTCTATATATATATATATATATATATATAAAATGAAGTCGCTCTCCGCGTCTGTTTGAATGCGTTGTTCTAAACTACGCAACGGATTTTGATATAGTTTTACTATCATTTAGAGAATTTCTTCTCGAGCGCTTACGTGTTAACGCTGGCTAAACCTTTACTCGCAACACAACGCTAGCCTGCACCCACAAATCTACGCTTCTGTTTCTGGTCTGCAGTAGCAATGAACAATTTGTAGCAATGACACGTATGTTCGCAGCTCTCCAGTAAAGAAAATACTTATTTTAAAAACGTGCCTTTCAGTGCGACACTTTAGATCGTGCTTCCTGCGCGATATTCTTATTTTGTGTTTATCGAACTTTAAAAGCAGGTTATTCTTTCATTAACGTTGTTTGTAATTTGTTTTGTACATATTACCGTGCAATAAAAAAAATATAACCGTGTATTTCTGTCGGTTATATTTTTTTTATTTGTGGGTTTCAGATAATACTTGGTTTTCAAAGGATTATTTTAACGTTGTTATTTAACGTGAATATCTTCACAGGGCCCAACATTCAACGTTGTAGGTTTAGATTTGAGCGTTGAGTGTTTTTCACATGGACAACTATATGTAGCCCTTTCACGTTTAACTTCTTAGCAAAATCTCTTTGTGCTGTCTAATGAAAAGAAAGCTGTAAACATGGTATATAAAGACATTCTATAGTTACTGCTTACTGCCACCTGTAACGATAAAAACTTTGATTTTACAGTAACCTAATAAAGACGCTAAATCGGTAAGCTGTACAAAGAATGTATGTTTACAATGAATAAAAATTAATAAAAAAACATTATGTAAAGAAAAAATATTTTTAGAATTGATAAATTTTGGTATTATTAATTTTGGCCTTATTAGTACATTGCACCCAAGGGAAGTCGGGATAGATCGCTAAGTCGGGATAGGTTATTTACAAAAATTACATGATAATAAAATAATACTATTTCATGATTAACATGAAGAAAACAATGAATAGATAATAATCAGTAATCACATGTTAATCTAATAATAACAATCACTCAATAATGTTTATCTCGATATTACATACTCGAATTGTATATTGATTTTCTTACTAGCGTCATTGTTGTAAACACCTTCAGCTATGTCAAGAGCGCACACTTTTCCTATTGTTTATAACCCATGCATCAATTATTATTAAGCAACTTTGGAATTTGGTTTGATTACCTTGATTAATGTTTTTCTATTACAACTGTTTAATAAAATTTGTTTACACATTTAAACGATCGGGTGTATTTTTTAACAACACTTATTATAATTTAATGTACAAGAATTCCTCGAATACTACCACATTATTATTATTAGATTAACATGTGATTACTGCTTATTATCTATTGATTATTTGTTCATGTAAATCATGAAATAGTATTATTTTATTATCATGTAATTTTTGTAAATAAATGAAATTAGTTTTATCCGTTCAATCTAACAACCAATCGAACTTCATCAATTGCTTATTAACATTAGCTATTGTGTTAAATATTGTACTTAGGAGATTTAAAACTCAATTTATTTAGATAACGGCTCTGCAACACTTCGCCCTTAAAATTGTCAATCTAACAGGATGTCAAAGAAATCGGATGATTTTTTCTGAGTAACTTGACCTTGAGAAAGAATGTATTATATACAATAATTTCGTTTTTATAAAAGTTGCATAAATGAAAGATTATGAGAACTCTATTTTGACAGTGTGTGCAACTAAATATACTGAACTGATTTTGAGCAATAAAAATTGTTTTGATAGACTTTATTCACACTATATATTTTTATTACGAGGCCCATCGTGATTTACTGTAAAACAATACCTAACATGAGGGGCCTAACTTCAATAGTTCCAAAGATATAGTCCCTAATAGCTTTAAAATTTTCCATTGATTATCATGGTAACCGATATTAAACATAATATACGTAACATCACAAAATAGTAAATGCGAGAAAACTTATAGGACTGTCGTTTCTATAATAGTTTGTAAAATAAAAGATGGGACTTGTATATAAAGCATGAGATCTTCATTACAGCAGCATGAATGTTTGCATATAGTTTGAGTGGATTTCAAATAGTGTCTTAAATTAAATAATTTCCTAGATATAGCCTATTATTACTTAAAAGTTTTGTATACCCACTTTCTTTAAAGTTACAATTATTTATAATGGTTTAACATTAGCAGGTATGGAAAAAGTTTGCAGCTTTTTATATTTTATGGCATTTAAAAAACTAAAAATATTGCAAATTCACAAATCTCATTCATGAATACTAGTATAATTTATATATTGAATATCATAAGTAAATGAACGTTACTTGTACTAATGTATTATCTCTTTTATTTTTAAAGAAAATCACCCTCGGTACCAATCTGAGTATTCATCAAATCCTCAACGGTGTACTACTAGCGAAGACGACGAGGACGTGGTAATGGTCTTAGAAGTCGATCCTAATTCTAAACAAAAGATAACTAAGAACCTGTTCGATCCAATGAGCGGGGACACATTAAACCCTAATACGAATTTGAACCCTGTGGTCAATTTGCAACGTTTATCTTTAGCCGCATTGCAATTTGTGTCCAATAGACACATTTCTGTTTCAGTGGCTCAACCTGAACTAGCAAACCAATTTGGGTTGAGTTCAGATATATGTATTGGTCTAAGCGATAGTGGCGAGATCATGCTGAAAGAGAGACCATCACAAGATTTTAGACCTAGAACAGAGATACGTACAAATCGAAGCGATTCTGTTGAGCCCACACAAAAAGTTGGGGTGCTACATTCTCATAAGTCTAATAAAGGTCAGAAAAATAGTAAGCATCACAAAGTTATATCAGTTGATGACAGTGATAGTGAGAGTTTCAGTATTGATTTTAGTGAACATCGGATAACAAGGCGAAAAGGTGTACGCAACTCTAAGCCTACAGTTGAATCAAAGTTTGATAGTGGTAGTGATGACCTTGATAGTGATATCGAATTTGTTGATGGTAGAGTAACTAGACAAAAAACTTGTAATATTACAAACAAACCTATCTATCACATTTCTTCGGAGGATGAAGATGATAATGATGACGATGATAGATGTGATGATAATGTTGATAAAGATAATGACGACGAAAATGACGATGATGATAATCATGATCAATCAACTATAACTACACTCCCTTTCAACACAATACATGCATATGAGAAACGAAACTCTACTGACGTAAGTGAATCTGAAACGGATAGTGCGAAGAATATTCGCAATGCGAAAAATAGTGAAATAGGTCCAGATGATAAGCAATCTTCAGATGCAATCAGTTCACGAGAACTTAATCAATCGACTTTAAAGTCGACATCGGAAGATGAAGAAGACACTAATGATTCGGCAATACCTACAATACCCTTCGAAACAGTACATATAGATGAGAACAAAAACTCTTCTGACGAATATGAAACTGAAAGTGATGATACAGAAATTACAAATGAAGAACAATCCTCACATGTAACCAATTCTCGAGAACCTAAGCAATTGGCGTTAAAGTTGAGGCAGAAAGATGTCAAAATTGAATACAAGGATATTGATGCTGAAGCTAATGAAGATTTGGCAGTAACTACAGTTCCTTTTGAAGCAATAGATATAGATGAGAATCAAAGCTCTAGTGACGAAAGTGAACTTGAAACTGATAGAACAAAGAATCCCAGCAACTTGAAGAAATTTAATAAAGAAAGTGGAGCTGGAGAACAAGATAAGAAGGTGGAGTCACATGCAACCAATTTTCGAGAACCTAATCAATTGGCGTTAAAGTTGAAGCTGAAAGATGTCAAAATTGAGGACAAGGATACTGATGTCGAAGCTGATGAAGATTTTATAATAGCTACAGTTCCTTTTGAAGCAATAGATATAGACGAGAATCAAAGCTCTAGTGACGAAATTGAAATTGATAATACGACGAATCCTAGCAACTTGAAAGTTAGTAAAGAAGGTGGAGCTGGAGAACAAGAGAAGAATGTGGAGCCACATGCAACCAATTCTCGAGAATCTAATCAATTGGCGGTAAAGTTGAGGCAGAAAGATGTCGAAATTGAGGACAAGGATACTGATGCCGAAGCTGATGAAGATTTGACTACAGTTCCTTTTGAAGCAATAGATATAGATGAGAATCAAAGCTCTAGTGACGAAAGTGAAATTGATAATGCGATGAATTCTAGCAACTTCAACAAAGTTAATAAAGAAATTGGAGCTGGAGAACAAGAGAAGAAGGTGGAGCCACATGCAATCAATTGCCGAGAACCTAATCAATTGGCGTTAAAGTTGAGGCAGAAAGATGTCGAAATTGAGGACAAGGATACTGATGCCGAAGCTGATGAAGATTTTATAATAGCTA
Source organism: Adranes taylori (assembly GCA_009867245.2). Classification (NCBI taxonomy): domain Eukaryota; kingdom Metazoa; phylum Arthropoda; class Insecta; order Coleoptera; family Staphylinidae; genus Adranes; species Adranes taylori. The sequence goes on from WYDF02317501.1 coordinate 8,521, forward strand.
CAGTTCCTTTTGAAGCAATAGATATAGACGAGAATCAAAGCTCTAGTGACGAAATTGAAATTGATAATACGACGAATCCTAGCAACTTGAAAGTTAGTAAAGAAGGTGGAGCTGGAGAACAAGAGAAGAATGTGGAGCCACATGCAACCAATTCTCGAGAATCTAATCAATTGGCGGTAAAGTTGAGGCAGAAAGATGTCGAAATTGAGGACAAGGATACTGATGCCGAAGCTGATGAAGATTTGACTACAGTTCCTTTTGAAGCAATAGATATAGATGAGAATCAAAGCTCTAGTGACGAAAGTGAAATTGATAATGCGATGAATTCTAGCAACTTCAACAAAGTTAATAAAGAAATTGGAGCTGGAGAACAAGAGAAGAAGGTGGAGCCACATGCAATCAATTGCCGAGAACCTAATCAATTGGCGTTAAAGTTGAGGCAGAAAGATGTCGAAATTGAGGACAAGGATACTGATGCCGAAGCTGATGAAGATTTCATAGTAGCTACAGTTCCTTTTGAAGCCATAGATATAGATGAGAATGAAAGCTCTAGTGACGAAAGTGTAATTGATAATACAAAGAATCCTAGCAACTTGAAAGTTAATAAAGAAGGTGGAGCTGGAGAACAAGAGAATAAGGTGGAGCCACATTCAACCAATTCCGAAGAACTTAATCAACCAGTGCTACAGTCGAAGGCGGAAGATGATTGTAACGGTGATGTCAATAGTAATAATAAGGATTGTGATCAATTGAATGTAAGTCCAGTTCCTTTCGTAACAGTACGTATAGATGAAAATCACAGTTCTTCTGATGAATATGAGATAAATGCTGTGAATATTGGCAATGTGAGAAATAATACAGAAAGCGCACGTGGAAAACAATATTTAGGCGCAATCAAATCTCAAGAACCTAATCAGTCGACGTTACAATCGAAGCCGGAAGAAGTTAATATTACAATTTCCCAAAAAGATATTGAGCAGTTTAACTCTGAAGTGGAAGAGAGTGTTGATATTTTTGAAGAAATTAATATATTAGATCCTACCAATTCTGATTCAATTGAATCTTTTCATGGTTTTAGTGATGATCAAGAAAATGCTTGTATACTTTACGCATATTCTCTACATTCCGATTCTAGCAGTGACAGTAGTGTGTCTGATATTGACAAGGAAGTTTCATTATTTCATACGCATTCAAATGAAACATCTCCCGTTAAACATATGTCAGAAACTCTGCAATCAGAAGTAAACATGGCATCTAATAAGGACCAAAGAAACGTACTTTCTCAAAGATGTGTACAATCAGATGATGACTGCGAAAGTATAGTGCCTGATATTGAAAAGAGAAATATTTCACTTGATAGTAATACGCAAGAAGAATCTCTCATCGAAGATGCATCAACATCAATAGAGATGCAGTCTGAAGTAAAGAATTCGTCTAACAAAACGAACACATACTCAGTTGAGCAATGTAATCAAGAAAATATTCCTTCACCAAACTCTATTCAATCAAATGATGAATCTGAAAGTCTTGTGCTTGTTATTGAGAAGGAAAACACATATGCCGACAGTAATATGCAAGAAACATCTCTCACTACGAACATGCAACCTAAAGTAACTATTACTTCACCAAACGAAACAAATAATGCATCATCTAATATTGCAGAATTTGACCACGTTCATAGAAACTCTGAGATTAATATAAGTCGAAACTGTAGTGATGAAATAATTAGTGCCCGTGAAAATTTAAAGAAATTTGACATGAATTCCGAAACTGATTTTTCAAAGCGAGACCAAATTAATGTTATCGAAACGAGTATGAAAGAAATTGAATCATCTACTTTGAATACTGATGAAGCTAACGTGAATATTGGCGTAAGTATTGATCCTTTAGCAATACAGAAAAGTTTGAAAAATAATCCATCAATTGGTTTTTTAGCTAAACATAATGCTGGTACTTCCGAAGTGAGTAATATACGAGATGACGCAAATATAATCCTATCATTAGATAATTCCGAAATCAATATACCTCAAGATGTCGAACAGAATCTTTCTAAAAATTATTATGTTGATATAACTACGGGACATCGTGTAATTCTTGTGCAAGAAGTATGTTTAAATCAATACATTGATACACCACAACCAATTAATACAACTGAAATTGAAACTATTGACCAACGAAATATCAGTTGTGAAGAATCTAAAACAATCAAAACGCAAGTTTGTGCCGTTCTAAAGACAAACGGCCAATTTGGCAGAGATAATGCTGAAATGAATTCAAGACTAGAAGAGACTCGCTTAGAAAGTGCAGAATATCGTCGACAGTCCGATTCTAGCTGCGCTTGCTGCGTACAATCAGATGATGACTGCGAAAGTATATTGCCTGATATTGAAAAGGGAAATACTTCACTTGTTAGCAATACAAAAGAAGAACCTCTCAACAAAGGTGCATCAATAGCAATGCAGTCTGAAGTAAAGAATTTGTCGAACAATTCTAACACATACTCAATTGAACAATGTTATCAAGAAAATATTCCTTCACCAACCTCTATTGAATCAGATGATGAATCCGATAGTCTTGTGCTTGTTATTGAGAAGGAAAAAACATATGCCGAGAGTAATATGAAAGAAACATCTCCCACTACGAGCATGCAATCTGAAGTAACTATTATTTCACAAAATGAAACAAATAATGCATCATCTAATATTGTAGAATCGGACCGCGTTCAAAGAAACTCTGAGATTAATAAAAGTCGAAACTGTAGTGATGAAACAATTAATGACAGTGAAAATTTAAAGAAATCTAACATGAATTCCGAAACTGAGTTTTTAGAGCATGACCAAATTAATGTCATCGAAACGAATATGAAAGAAATTGAATTATCTACTTTGAATAGTGATGCACCTAACGTAAGTATTGATCCTTTACCAGTACAGAGAAATTTTGAAAATAATACATCAATTGATTTTTTAGCTAAACATAATGTCGATGCTTCCGAAGTGACACAAATACGAGATGACACAAATTTAATTCCATCATTAGATAATTATGAAATCAATATACCTCATGATGTCGAACAGAATCTTTCTAAAATTGGCACAGATAATGCCGAAATGAATTCAAGACAAGAGGAGACTCGCTTAGAAAGTGCAGAATATCGTAGGCAGTTAATAGATGCTCAAAGTTGTCATATAAATATGACAAATTTAGAAACTTCAATGGAGCACATTGATTACTTTTTCTATAGTAAACATAATAATTCTAGCTTAAGTGAAGATAACAGTCCTCTAATAGGAGAGGGTCTCTTGGAAAATTATCGAAAGCAGTCAGTAGATGCTGAAAGCTGCAATAAAGCAGATTTTCCAAGATTAAGGACATCTCTTAAACATGCAGACTACATTAAAACGAATAGTGGCGATAATCGGAAACCACAAGAGATTCTGTTAGTGAACGCAGAATCTCGTAAGCAGTTTGTAAATGGTGAAAGTAGTAGTGATGCAGATATTAGTAATTTAGAAATTTCTATAGAAAATATCGCTAGTGTTTCAGATATAGAAAGTGGTAATGATGTTTTTAATTTTCGCTGTGATTTTCATTCCACATCTCCCAAAAAGAACAAACAAAACGAACACTGCCACGGACGTCTAGTAAAACAATATTTAAAAGATTTATGTTCTACATCAATATCTTCTGGAAGTGATAAAGTAAACGCTGATCAGGAATTGAATACAAATAGTATGAGGTTTACACCAAAGTCTGAAAAGAAACAGTTTTTTCTGAAAGGCGATTGGGTGAGTATAGAGGATACACATGAAAAAGAAATTATAGATATTTTAAAATCGTCTACTGAAAAGGAGACAAGTGTCCAGAAATTGAATACAAATATAATTAATTCTACATCCTCTTGTGGCAGCAACTTTTTTCGTACAGAAGATGTAATAACTTTGAAGGATAAACGCGAAACGGAATCCAAAAGTTCCAACGAATTTTTTATTGAAAGTAAGACAAGAACAGAATCTGTATCAAGGACTTTAGAAAATGACGTTTCTCTTTCAAAACAAGGTAAAATGAATTTGCAACACGTGCACATGCCACTTTCATGCTGCACGAATAAAGAACTCTCAGCTGATCAGAACCCTTTTTTTGAAGGTAGAACAAGATTAGAATTTCAGAAATCATGTGAAAATACGTGCAAAACGTTTTGAAGAAAATGATTTTTTTCGTAAACCAGGTGCAGTAATTGTGGAGAAACAGAATGTTACAAAATGCATAAGTGCCAAAGAAGCTGCACCTGGAAATCATATGAAAGATTCTCCACATGAATTGAATCGAACAAACAAGTTTTTTCGTAAATCTGATGGACGATATAAAACTAAATATACGATGATTGATAGGGAAAGAACAATAAATTTTAAGTATGCTTCTGTCCAGGGATTAAACCATTCCAATGAATCCAATTTTAAAAATAATTATTTTTTTTGTAAACACGATAAAGTGAGTTTACAGGATGAAACAATTCTAACCAGTGACAAAGAAGAAGATTTGTGTGCTAAAGAATTAAACCAATGCGTAATAAAGGTTGTAAGAAATGAGTTGTTTCATGAACAAGATACAGAAAACTTAGAGAACAAAGGTGAAGTAGAATTCTCCAAGTCGAAACAATATTTTCTTGGATTCGAGTTAGAGACAAACAGTGAAACTGACTCTGCATTGCAACTGGATAGAACTACTTCAACCTTGGAAAAGAATATTTTTTTTCGGGAGACAATTACGTTGAGTTTACAAAATAAGGAAGATGGAAAAGAATCTTGTTTTCCAAAAATAGCAAGCCAAAATGATAATGTTGTCCACGAACTAAATACAAATATAGTACATTGTTTTTCAAATGTTAGAAATAAGAATGAATTGTTTGAAGAAGTTTGCCTTGAAAATCAGCTAACAGGGATTGAGAATAAACCTATAAAACGGTTGGAAGCAGTACCCAATGATGATTCTGAAAATATAAAAGGAAAGAATACTTCTCAAATGTATGAGAGAAGATTGGGAACTAGTACAATCAATAATCTAGAAACTACTAGTAGCCAAAAAGAATTATCCGAACCAGGTAATTAATATATTTTGTATTTGAAAATATGTATAATGTATTTATTTTATCATTTCTCATTGACGAGTGTTTGAAGTAAGTTATACTCAACTTTTTAAAATTTTAATGAAGGTGAAAATTATAGTCATAAAGAGCAATTATTTGCTGGCGACTGGTTTTTCTCGCCCTTGCCGGACACCCTTAATTGCAAGTTACAATGAAAAACGACGAATTTTTTACACAACGAATAATATAACTGACTAATTATTTTTGTATAAAAATGAATTCATAAAAATCACATGAGTTCAATTGATACAATGAATGCTGTGTTTTTATATTTGAATGTAGATATAACATTAAAAACTTTTTTGGAATTTGAAACTTGTTATATTTGTGTTATCTTTTTCAGTGTTAGAATCCTCAGTTAAATCATTTAAAATCTCGTTATTCCAAACAACGCCATTTATTGAACACTATTTATAAAGCGCCTTTCGCTAGGGTTCAATGGCATGTATAATTGTTGACATGTTTCGAGGAGACAGCTACCCCTTCATCAGCTAAAAATAATAGATATTAAATATCAAGAGAAAGAAAGAAATACCTTTTACACGCTGCCGTCTAGCAACGCATGAACCATCTTAGTATTCATTGTAACATTGTTACTGAACAAAAGGGTAGTTGTAAATTACACTTTTGTGGCTCGTAACGAGAGGGTAATTGACTTACTATGAAGCCTACCGCCAGATCGACGTGAGCTAAGTAAAACACACTGGTGAAATACTAACTAGTAAATCTCTAATAAATAATAACGAATAATTTAATAACAAACCATTAACTGATAAAAACTCGATTTCTGGTAATTAACCATCAGTTTATACAGTTAAAAAATTTATAACAATATCGACGTGATATAATCATAATAAATGATTTACGCCGGATATTGTATTGTTTTATTCCCATGCTATAATGTGTTATTACATACATGCAAGTAGTATATTAACTTTACCTTAAATCATGGTTTGCGTTCCTCCGAATATTGTTCGTATTGATACATATTAATGTATTTATATAATTGAAACGCAATACATGTTAAAAATACGATTTGGTTTGCTTTGAAATTTCGCTCAAATGTAATATTTTGATGTTGTAATAAATTTAAATTTGATGAATATTTAGATGAAATCTTAAAAATAGCAAATTAAACTATATTTCATCTTATATCTTTGTGCTTGATCCAGCTGAATAGGGAGGGTATTTGTGCTTTATTAACTTTGTATACAGGATAAGCACATATAATAAATTCAACATTATTTAATGTTACGTTTACTATCACTTGCACAGGCTAACTTTAGTCCTATGCACTTAATATTTTTTACAAGATATTAGGGAGCATCTAGATCGTAATCTAGATGATCCAAATAACTCACTGCTTACTATTTTTCATTATTAAAAATGTGGCATAAAACTTTTAGCGAAAATACCGTGGAGTATGAGAGTCTCATCCTCACGGTACTTCCTTTGTTTATTGCTTAACGCTGTATTTTTCTTGAAATAAATAAATTATATAAAAATTATAAGTTCAAAAATATTTAATGTTTTTTCGCTGATCATACTTGAACAGTCACAATGAATACTAAAATGGTTTAGGCGTTGGTTAAATGCAACGTGTTAAACTATGTCTTTCTTTCTCTTCTCAATTTATTCATATTTAAAAGCTATTATTTTTAGTTTTGATAAAGGGGTAATACTCTCCCCGAAACATGTAATGAGCGTCATGGCGAAAAGCCCTTTATAAAAGTCAAAGAGACTAAAGCAGAACTAATTGATTAGTCTACACAAGGTGCTTTTTAAATTTTTACAAACGATCACTAACAGACTGCAGGCGTAGTTACACGCCTGCAGTCTGTTGCCACTCGTATATCGGAATGATTGTCGCTGTTTTCCGTAACTGTGGTACTGTGCCTGACTTCATTGATCTTTGCATTATATTACGCAACGGCTGGCAAAGTTCATCAGCGCATGCTTTTACCAGAAAGGCAGGAATACCATCTGTCCCAGGACTTCCATCAGGATTTATTTCTATTAAGGCTTTGTACACCCTGTTTAGTAATGTTGATGGTATTCATTGTGTTCCCACTACTATTTTGAACTGGCAAATCAGAGTAGGGTCCATATGTCTCTTGTTCAAACACTTCTTCAAAAGTACTTTGCAAATTCCCCTGCTATTATGGTGGAATCTGTTGTTGGTTCTCCATCATCAGATAATTTGAGTGAGAAGCTTTGGACTTTGGAACTGAGTGCACTTTAAACATAATTTAAATAAAAATGTTTTTGTTACCTATAACAGCCCGTTCATAATTACATTTTGAGCTTCTTGTTAGTTTTGTAACAGCGTTTGAAACACGAAGATAAGCAGAGCAGTATATGCGTTTTCAGTTTTTAGGAATTTATACATGTCCCATTTTCGTCTTTTAAGTTGAATTTGTTTTAGGATACTACCATTGATCTATGGTTTTTTGATATCTTTGGTTACGGTTCGATACACTTCAGTAAAAAGTATGCAATATATCATAATTCGCGACATCTTGATATTGGTCCAAGTGAATACTTTTAATTGCAGGATAATTAGCACGCTTAAAAGTTTGAATCCGTTTTTCTTGATTGTTCAAGTTTCGATATTCATCTGCAATTTCACCCACAATGTACAATGGTCGCTTTTTCTTACTGGAGTATTTATGCGACATTAGTGACTAGCTTATCGTCATTAGTTAACAGTACGTCCAACAACGATAGTCTCTTTTGATTCCTGTACCTTGTGGGCTGCACTATTAGTTGAGAATGTCCTTCAAGAATAATTGGCGAATTCATTGCATTGGAAAGTAGTGTTCTTTGTCCAATTTATCTGAGGGAAATTGAAATTACCAAATATTAATAAGTTCTGCAAGTGAGATAGGTTAAATATTTCATCAATAATATTTTCATCGCTCTCTAAACTTCCGTTGGGAGGCCTATATACACAAACTAGATTTAAAATTTTCGAAGAATATTTAGCAGTTACTAGTAGAGGATCGACCGTGTCGTCTAAGATAATCTTAGTTGAAATTATTTTTAATTTTTGACCACCAATATTATTCGCTAAATAAATGCAAACTCCCCTCCTCATTTACTTATTCTATCTTTCCTCACGATTGTATAATTTGGTAACTCAACTACGTTTTGAATTTCGACATTTAACCATGTTTCCCTGAGCAAGATGATTCCTGGTTTGGAGCTTCCAAACGAGCGTACAGAATTCATTAAATTTTTTGGTTACCGAGGGCCATGTTTGCATATAAGATGTCGAGGAGGGAGGGCAAACTTATTAGTTTTTTGAATCTGGTGTTATAATGACATAGGGAGATCCGTTCCTGTATTTAATTTTTAAGTTTTTCACGCCCATTGCAGTTCTAGTTTTAAGTTCATCAACAAGCATTTTCATTTCGTTTCCTTGCATATCTGAATTTTCATGAATTTTTTTAATACTCACCACTCCTCACCTCATATAATCGACACTACCACCGATTCGCATAGCTTCTTACTGTAAGTATTAAATTACAATTCATTTATTACTTAAAGTGTTCAATCTTTGATATGTTATTTCTAAAAAAAAAACAACATGCGAATCAGTGGTAGTGTTGATTATATGAGGAGTGGTGACTTTATATTGTAACGAGGAGATTAATAAAATAAAATAAAAGTGAAATGAAAATAATAAATGATAAATAAAATTCTTCGGTTTTTTGAACAGCATAATATATTTAGTATCTCTTTTGCTAAATCAGTCTACGTTTCGGTTTAACAGAGATCAAAAAGACCTTAGCTGTGACGTTATTATGCTATAGTATCTAAGAATGTTTTGTTATACACCATAATGGGAGGAATATTATAATAATAGTTAATTACCTTCATAACGGTGATACTTTACGACGAACCACTTCTATTACTGGATGTTTCATACTTAATGCCAAACTGACTTTAAGATGACATAAAACGTATACATTATTTTTATCTTTATATACCATATAGGTATGTAATACCTATACATATATGAAAGATATAGGATTCATGATTTGAGATTTTTTTCTATTTCACCTTTGTACGTCCCTTGTATTGAAATTACTGTAATCCGTTAATACGCAATTCAAAGTGGGGGGTCACGAGGAACAATTTTTCATATAAAAAGTTTTTTCTAAAAAAATTGTTCCTTGCTCAAATAATTAAAACAAAGATCGCTTTTTCGGTGCTGTTAATATATACGTACGTTCAAGAATTTCTCGGTATGTTCAAGAATTTCTCCTTCTCAATGGGATCGATCTGGATGAAATTTGGTAGACAGGTGTAGACTATGAGCCCGCTGAACGGTTTTTTTTTTAATTTTTCTTATAAATCAATCCAATATGGCGGACAGGAGCCATTTTTTTTATTAAGAAATTTCGTATTCAAACTAGGAGATTGAAATTTTGCATACATATAGTACACGTATAGTATTATGCGTCGAATAGAAAAAGTCCCATTGTTGTCAAATTGTATAGGAAGCGGTGTTGCCACGTTTAAAGTGGCATTCGGACATTCGAATAAATTTTATTCTATAGGCTCCATAAAGGCCCGTCGATTTTGTTTGAATTTTTTTTTTACAAAATCACAATTTAACATATATGCAGGGTGTTTCTTGTTTTGATAATTTTAGGATCCATTTTCTCGAAAAGTGTCGGAACATTTTTTTTAATTTCTTGTGTCTAAAGTAATACTTAAGCGAGTTTAAAAAGTCGCACGTCATAGCCTGGAGTACTTTGACCTTAAAAATAAGTGTACTACCCCCTAAATACCTCGGTTCCTATGAATGCTGGAAAAATGAAACTTGGTGAACTTATATAAGACCAAGGAACCTCAATTTTGCCGGTGTAACCAACTAAATATACTTCACCGATTTTAAGCAATATATTTTTTTTCAAAAACAGCCTGTATATTTTCTTAGATTTTGGTAGCCCTTCGGATTTTCTTAACAGCGATACCACATATAATGGATCTACCTTTTATCATTTCAAGATATGACCCTTAATAACTTAAAATTTTGCAACTTGTCGCCATGGCAACCGACATTCAACAATAATATATACATGAAGACCTACGGAACAGCTCATATATGCAAAGTTACAGAAAAAATATTTTACGTTGTATGAGATATAAACTGCTTTCGCAACTGAATAAATGTTATCAGTGGTGGGTACACATTATAATTTTTGGAGGGACTCGAAATGATTATTTTATTGAGAAATTCAGTATTAAAATTAGAAGACTGAAATTTGGCTCGCATATAGCATATTGTATTATGCGTCGAATGAAAGCAATGCCATCCGCGCATTTGGTATAGAGCGCGATGGTGCCACATTATAAAATTTTACAAACTTTTTAATATATTTTAGGAACTATAAAAGATAGGATACTTGAATAAACTTTATTCTATAGACCACCAAAAGCTCGTTCAATTTTATTTGAAACATTTTTGTCTAAAATTACAAACTAAGATATATACAGGGTGTTTTATCTTTGGTAAAGTTTGCGATCGATTTACTTGAGACTGGTTAGTGTACTACATTAAATTTTTTTTTTACCAACCTTAATGTGACCGCTATGGAGGGGGGGGGGGGACCAAACATTCTATTTTGCCGTACACTGCCACAGTTCGAAGGATATTAAAATATTTTGTAGGAACTGTTGTATTAAAAAATACTGACTGCATCTAAATCAGAAAAATCTTGGCCGGTTTAGCAAAATTAATTTATTTTGTCTTTAAATTAAAATCACAAACTCATGTAGCGATACATTAATCCTTTAAGAAGTTCAATCATCTCAATTAAATCAAATAAGCTTGACTTTTCTTCCTTTTGGTTGCGTTTGGGGTCAAACTGAATCTACAATGTCATCATTGTGTGTATATTTCTTAATATGATAATCAGGTGAGCTCCATCAATTCTGTTAAAAGTTGCTCTATATTGTTATTTGTAAAAAGTTCATATGATTACGGATTTAGCCAATATTTGGCATTTCTAATTCATTTTGGACAATCATATGTTATATGCTATTGTGTTATTTTAAAAACATTATCTTATATTTTCAAAATAATACTTATTTATTGTTTGTTTTTATATTATTGCATTTTTCTTATATTGTACTTGTGTATTGTTTAAGTTGCATACGCACATTTTGTAACCCCATAATTGGATATATTCTTGGGTTAATAAAGATTTCTGTTTCTAAGACTAATACATTATGAGTTCTTGATATTAAACAAAATGATCGAGAAATCAATATACTTAAATTCTTCGGCGAACTCTGAGCATCATATCTGGCAGAAGGAAAATGGGATAACATGCCAATTAAATTTAACTTTGAACAAACATTTGTAATTATCGTTTTACCTCGAAACTTTTCAGGAAGTCTTCTAAAATCAGACGGATCTAAAATTCGAATTCTTAATTGTACAATTTTTGTTTTACTTTTTCAGGTACCAGTTCATCGAACAATGAATTGAAAATGGAATTAGTTGACATTAATCAATCTCGAATTGTAGAAAATGGAGACACTGTATATATTAATATAATAGATAATTTAAATAATACGAGCATACCGTCTCTTAGTAAATACGTACTTAATTCTAACGAATTTTCCAACAGAAAGGCTCTAGGATCTCACAAAGAACAAAATTTCCAACGTAAGTTCAGCAAACACCTTAGAACATGTACAAATGCAGATGATTCTAAAGATGAAAATCTTCTGGGAGGCACGAAACAGATGGAGGAGTCAATTAAAACTCAAGATTCATCATCACATGGGACGTTTACGTATAAAAAGAATTTCGGGAATAAATGTAAAGACGAGTTAGATTCCGGACAAAATTTTACGAACGGATTAATTGATGAAATCTTGAATCAAAATTATTCTACAGAGCTTGAGAACAATAAACAACGAAATTCTGAACAATTAAATCTAATCGACAAACATGCAGAATCTAATTTCGCTAGAAGTGATTTAAATCCACCTATAACAAGATTTCTATTAGAAAAAATTCATGACAATTCTAAGCAACCATCGAATAGAATAAAGATATCTTCACCACCTAAAATACCTGGCGAAAATTCAATAGATTTTAAAGTTAAAAATAATTGTGAAATTGAAAATTTCGACTCACAAACATATTATGGTCATACTCAGCGAATCAGATTGCTTTGTAATAGGCGGAAACGAATGAAAAAAGATTTTATTCGTTCTGATAGTGATTTTAGAATTATAAGTGATAATCCTGAACAAATTACAAGCGATTTAATCTGTGATGATATTATAAATAGTAGCATTAGCGAAGTGCATAATATATTAACATCGGTCGTGGAATTATATACTATCAGTGATGAATCTAAAACCAATTCAAATATATTTGGAAATATTAAAATATACGAAGAAGATACAGATAGAAGTGGTAATTATAACAAACTATTTAGAGATGTTTTAAATGATGGGTATAATGATCAAGATTGTCCTGATAAAATCCTAAAAGTTGATGAAATAAGTTCAACACATCTTAACGAGAATCAATCAATTATTGATAAACATCACTTATTGATGGAGGCGCCATCATGTTCAACGAATATGACATCAACGCGCACGAATCATAAAGGTTGCAAGAAGCGTGCAACGTGGTCGCAAAAAGAGAAAATAATTGTTGTTGATTTATTTGCGGATTATATCATGAAACGTAGATTACCCACTACTGAACAGTGTAGACTAATAATCGGTGAAAATGCAATACTGCGCAATAGAACACCGCATACATTGAAGATGTGGCTTCATTATCAGATGAATGCGACTCATACGAAAGGAAGAATTGGTGAGTAACTTTTATAGCTAAAATTTATAACCAAAATGGATTTTCTGATCAAAATACCTAAAAAAATCCTGTCTGTATGTAGGACACCAAGAATAAAGAATTTTCCTCGGCAATTCTGAGGATTTTCCTGAAAAATACTTAACATGTTTCGCTTTGTATAACACAGAAAATAATGGATTACCTGAGTACTTAAAATTTTCGATGTGATTTTTTTTCCAAAAAAATCGAAGTATTTGACACATAAGGGTATCAGAAAATCCATTTTGTTGTAAGGAAATGCGTTTCAGTGTGCCACATCCCGAAACGGATTATTTTTTTGAGTGATTTTGATCAATAATAGTAGTAATAGTAATTTGTTTCAAACTAAGTTACAATATACTGAAGAAAATTTTTTATCTTCAGCTTCCACACATTAAAAGGGATTTTTTGAGGTATTTTGATAAGTAGCTCAGAAAATCTATTCCTTTTTTTCAGTGTTAGAACGCGGAAAAGAATTTTCTGAGTTCTTTTTATCAATACTTCAGATTTCTTTTCAATATTTTACACATGGATACGGATTTTATGAGGTATTTTGATACCTATCTTAAAATGTCGAAACATAATTCTATAAAAATATTTCGCTACATCATTGTAGAATCATGTGGTGCAATACATTTTACTAAATTACACAAATGCTCCACCAGTATATTATACAATACGCGTGTACTTTCTAAATAAATAAAGTACCCTTTGGATAATATGATATAAACCAAGTACATAGTACATATTCTAATCTTATATATTAATTATATTTTCAAAAATTTGTATTTTTTAATCTATAGTCAAATATTGGAGCAAGAGAGAAATCGATCTGCTTAACAATATTTTCAAACAAAATTTGGAATCTCAAAAACTGCCGAGTATCGGCGAATGTCGTCGCGCTGTTGAAACCCATCATGAAATATTCGCATCGCGTACACCAGTCGTCATCAAAGCTCAACTAAATAACATTATTAGGCGAAGGAAACGAATATGATTAAAATATTCATTTTTACATAAAAAATGTGATAAAAGGAAGCACGCTTATCTCTTAGATTTATAATTTTTGTTATTTGTTTTAAAATAATAATCATGCTATTAATTAAAATATTATTAAATTCCAAGATGAGTTTCATACATTTTTGTTGAAAAATGTTTATTTTTCTGAATATTTTTTTTAAATATTTGTGTAAAATGAATCTTTGATATAAGAAACGAACCAAATTTTTTAAAGCTTTATTGTAATAAGTTTTCGTGTTAAAAACACAAACATAACGGTTTATTATTAAACTATTATGTTTGCGGTTCTTGTTCCCCATATCTTGTTTTTTTTTTGTATTGAATCTTTGGTAAACATTTCCCGTGCAATAAATAAATGAGCTAATTGAATTTTGAACTTACTGAATGAAGTTTATACAAATTTTGATGCCTATTCTAAAAAAAAAATGGTTTTTTTTGTCAATAAGATTTAATAATCTTCGTGAATTTTCTGTCGCCAACAATATTTCCCTGAACTATATAGTTAAAAAATATTTGTTTATACTTAAAAAATATTTGTTCATTATTATTCGTTGCTATAAGGACAGTGTCACCTGTCTAGCGGAGATTTGAAAATGTTTTGCCACCGATCTTAATTCCTCCATGCCAGTCATCTAAAACCAGTCGCAAAACTCACTATTTATATTATACAACAGAGGTGAAAGCACACATCCCTCTGACACCTTTATGGATCTCGCAAATCTCCAATGTTACGTTTTCAATTTTAATGACTGCGGTACTGTCTTCGTATAACTTTTTAATGAGAATGATCAGATGTGTGGGCATTCCTATCTCTTCCAGTATATTCCATAATTTGGGTCATTGAATATTGTCAAATACCTTCTCGTAACAACAAAACATAAATACATGAATGTATGGTATTCCCTCGCCTTTTCTATGAGCTGTCTGACGGTTAATATTTGTTCTCTGGTTCCGCGACCTTTTACAAAACTAGTTTGTTCGGGAGCAATTTGATGAGATAGGAAAGACTCTAGTCTTCCTTGCAAAATATATAGCATTATCTTGCTCGCATGACTGATCAAAGCAATTAGTAGGTAATTAGTACAGTCGGTCGTGGATCCTTTCTTATAAAATGGCAGTACTAATAAGCTAGTCTTACCAGTCTTCGGGCCAGGAGCATGTTTTCCATATTCTTTGACATAAATGATGGATACTGTTTTGACTTCTTACATCTATGGCCTCTAAGACTTCCGCTCGCAGTCTACCGATCCCTGTTGCCTTTCTATTTTTAAGTTTCCTATTGGCTACATATAATTCGCTTAATAGTATATCTGGTTCTCCTTCATAGTCGGGGCTTTCACTGTTTGTATCTGTGTTTCCAGAGTATAAGTCTTCACAATAGGTTTTCCATGTTCTAGTTATTTGTTCCAGTTTCGTGGCAAGTTTGTAATTTTCATCTCTGATTGCCCAATTTCTAGGTTTAAATTTGCGGGTAATGTGCCGGATTTGTCTGAATAGGTCCTTTGTGTTGTTGTGGTCCGCATGTTTTTGTAGTTCAAAACACATTTGCACAAAATCTGAATTTTTATCCCTTCTAGAGTTGGTTTGGATCTCTCTGTTTAAGAGCTTGTAGCGTTCTAAGTCGTTTCTATCATTCATTCCTGTCATCTTCATTGCACGTCTGTTTGAGATTAAGTTCAATGTTTCGGTTGCGAGCCATTGTTTAGCGCTCATCTGTGTTTCTGGTGGTAGTTGTTGAATTGTTTCATATATAGCTTTTTTCAAAGTCCCCCATGTGTCATTTGAACTCATGTTCATAACATCGGGCATATGTGGTTCCATTTTGGATGATATCATTTGTAAAAGATGATTGGCTCTCGATTTTGACATTTGAATGAAGTTTTATTTTGTTTCTCTTGCATGATTTTAGTTTGATTGCAAACTCCAGCTTTAGCAACTGATGATCGGTGCCACAGTCAACTGATGGCAGAGTTTTCGCATTTTTGATAGATGATTGCCAGCATTGTCGAATCAGTATATAGTCAATTTGATTTCTATATTTTCCGTCAGGGGATCGCCAAGTATATAGCCTACGTTTGTGTTGATTAAATACGGTTAAGATTGTAGATTGTAGTCATTGTCTATGCAGATTTGATATGGTTGTTATTCATTGTGCTTCCAACTTTGACATTGTAGTCTCCCATCAGGATAAGTATTTCTTTATTGGGAATTTTATTAATAGTTGTTTCTAGTGTTCTATTGAAATCTTCTATTATTTCTTCATCAGCTTCTGATGTGGGGGCATACTGATATTATATTAAGCATTAAAATATATATTCAATATGTTATTACACATATTTTATATAGTTATTTCATATATAGTTACAGTTATTATACAGGATGTGTATTTTTAATACTCTTTTGCTATCACCTAATGTAGAAGGCCTAGATAAATATTTAAATAGGAAAAAAATCTCGATAATTAAGAAACAGAGTAATAATGAAATCACCATTCACCAAGTATTTGAAATATTTACAAAAAACTAAATTTTATAATTTTCCTAAATTTACTCTAGCATTTTTGTTTCCATAATATTAAAAAAATTAAGAGGAAGTTGGTTGTGTAGGTAACATATTTAAGTTTACTATCAACACATACTTAAACATTTCGCAAGTGCACACATGTCATTAATATTATTTTAAATGCGGAGCTGGATTTTTTCAGCGAATCTTTTCAAAATTGTATTCTAAGTACAACCCTGCATGATTATAACTTATTTATATCTGTCTTCATGAATTCCATATTTAGTTTAGCAGGATAAAATGCAAAAAATGTTAATTTATAATCTAAATGACTTATTCATTTTTAAAAAGTTATGCTTGTTAAAAATATTATTTTAACAGTTTTCTAAAAATGATTAAGTTATTTTGATTAACATTGTTTTTCCATTTTTATCCTTCTAAACTAAATACATATATCGCAACTAAATCTAATTGAGACAGGTCCGGCTCTGAAAATAATAGCCACGGTGAAGTCAACAAAACTGTAACTAATGAGTTTTAATCATGCAGAATTTTAGTTAAAACACAATTTTGAAACGATCCACTGAATAAAATCCAAGTCCCTATTTAAAAAAATAATGCTGAAGGTGTCTGTTCAGTTACGAAACATTGTATAACCTAAATGTTGAAGGTAAACTTACCTATGCAACAAAATGTATTAATGTTATCGGAAATAAGAATGCCAGAGTAAATTTTACAAAATATTATATTTTACTTCAAATACTACTCTGAAAATTAGAATGCTGATTTTCATTTGTTTGTTTAATTATTTCCACTTTTCCCCCATTTAACCATTTCTCAATCTCTTTTACTTTAAGAGATAGTAATATAAAATATACACCTTGTATGTCAAAAATACATCTTGTTAAGTATTAAGTGTAATAAAATAACTTTGTTTATATACTACTTAAATATATTTTAGTTATTTCCTTATATATATTTTTTACATTTATACTAGTTGTAACTCAATCTTCAATCTGAGATTAATTAATTGATTTGAGTCCGATTCTTTCTATTTATTACTGGCTTAAAAACGACAACACAAGTCCAGATTAACAAACTTTCGTCACATTTGGTAACCATATGACTAAAAGATATTAAACCTATCAACTCGATTGATATCGTGAGGCTTATCAGCAAATTTTAAGGTGTGAGGGTATATGATACGGTTTACCGGAAAACATGCGTTTCGGCTTTAATCTGGAAGCCAGTCTTTGTCTGCCGGCTTTGCCGATCGCATACAACATGTATGCGAGTTGTGGGTACAGGCCGAGTTACGCTTGTGGTTATGTGACTATTGGATATACATATATAGAGATATGAAAAAATGACCGATATGAGATGTAGTTCCATGAATTCTTGCACAGAGTTTAGAGCCATCACGTCAGTCTCTGCCTTGTTTGTATGATATAAACTAATAAACTATATACTGATTTTTTAGAGTGAAACTGGTCGTAGCAACTCCATAATAATTTCTACAATCATCAGACTCGTCATCATTCATTTATTCAGTCGATATGAGAATGCTCTTGCCGATTTGTTAACCACTGTTTCAGCCACTTTGAACGTTTGCTCTTCTTTTTCCGGTAGCAATGCAATTGCAAATACTCTTTTCGCTAGATTCAATACTTAAGATTGACTGAAGCCCTACGAACAAACGCAATGTATATGTGTGCGCTGAGGGTACAGATTTACGGATTTAAAGTCTGAAAGCCAACCGTCCAGAAAACCGTGTCCACCTTTAAGATTACGTATGCATTATGAACATCATACTAACTTTTGGTCAAAAAAACTGTATTGGACAATAAACATTAGAAACAAAGATTATCTAGGATTCTCAGAATGCAAATTTAATTTAAAACAACATACTGAAAATCAATTTTTTCGTAGTACTAAATACAGTAAGATGAAATTCAAATAAAGCAGTTGAGAACCAATTTTCTGTTTATCTTTACGCTTTGACATTTTTATTAGTGGATATATTCTAATATGCCTGATTATAAGCGAGCGTTGGTTAATCAATGAACAAGTGCGTAGTTGAAATGTAGCTTATCACTAGGTATAAATGTTTAAGAATAAAAGTGTAAATGGCTTTTCACTAAGTACATCTTTCTGCCATTTTTTTGTTTTTGGTGGAGCTGAAATTGATATTACAGAAAATTTAGGATCTGAACTTTAGAGCTTAGAACATAAAAACACGCTTTGGAAGAACTCCTGCATTATAGAGTTATAGCAAAAAACTCTTCTAGCATTAAATATATTATAATTTTCTTATTTATTAAAATAAAATTTCAAATAAACATAACAGTTTTAATATTTATTACAATTTTAATATTTAAATTTTACAAAGGCGTTTTATACTTAATACATACCTGTCCCCTTCTATATTGCAGGTGTTTGTTTAATTCATTATTTAATTAAAATTAGTTTTCACGCACCAATCATAAGCATTTCTAAACATGCGTTGCCATGGCGATAATGTAATATCGTTCCATTCGGGTAGAATGTAAGGCATTTGCCACATTACTTCACACCTGAATTTCAATTTATAAAAAAACAACGAGAATTATTGACAAACATCCGGGAATTTAAAACTCAATTAAAAAAGCATAAGCTCTCATAAATAATTCATAATATTTAAAAATTACAAATTGTTATATTTACATATTAAAAAAAATATTTTAAAAAGAATTCTTTTAAAATATTTTGTAGATTATCCCACACTTTGAATTACATAAAATGTATATTCTACGCTTAAAGGTTTCTTATAGCTTCTATGAAGTAAAATTTTAACACAGTAATATAGTTAATAATAATAATAATAAGAACAAAAAAGAAACAAGTGAAACCAGTTACTCAGTTGCATATAGCTCGAGATACAGGTTCTCTAATGAGGGAGGAACTGAGTCCAACGCCGGGACCGAGCGCCTGGAGTGGACAGAGAGATTGCTACAGGACTTAATATGCGCGTCTATGAATTGAGCGAACCCGCTAAGAGAGGCTACATGAACAGGATGCATAGTATCTGGCTGGATATGCATCCTGAAC
>WYDF02317502.1:0-14621 GCA_009867245.2 Adranes taylori
TGACACGACCAACAGGAAGACCACCAGAGAGATGGACGAATGACATAAAAAGGGCAGCAGGCACAACATGGCACCAAATGGCAATGGACCGTGGAAAATGGAAAAAAATTAGGGGAGGCCTACATCCAGCAGTGGATACAAAATGGCTGACAAAGAAGAAGAAGAAGAAGTTTAGCGATTTCATTATAAACCATTTTGAAAAAGTGTTGTATTCGATTGAATAAATCGTGACCCAAAGGACTGATTGGAGATGGTAAGAATAACCCCACTGTTATTTTATATTTTCTTATTTTGCGTTATTTTTACGTACAAAATATAATATGAAAAAATATTTGACAGGAGAAGAGTTGCTAGAGATGATTAAAAATGGGCTCTCAAATATAGCATATTTGAGCAATGACGACGATACTATGGATAGGTGGGAACGGTGGAATGTTTTCGATGAAGAAAATGAGAATGAAGAGCAGGAAGAGAGGGAAGTCGAACAAGAAGACATTTCGGAGATACTCAAACAAAATAACTATAATATGGAACAAGATAGGGATATGGTAGAGTTGGATGAAATCGTTAATGTCCCGATAATCATTGATGTTCCAGTAACCATCGACGTCCCAATGAATGATGATACCATCAAAAAAAAAAAAGAAAGGAAAAAACCGAAACCGAAAGCAGAAAAAGATATAAGAATCGACATATTTATGAAAAACCATGATTTGGCAAAAAAAGAAAATATAATTTGGATGAAGGATGTTACTTACCTTTGCCCAAATATCGATTGGTATGAAAAACAAAATCTTTCCAAAGTAGTTGAATTAGAGAGTCCCATGTATTTTTTTCACCAATATTTTTCTGAAGATCTGTTTCAATTTATGACTGAAAATACTAATTTATATGCGGTACACTAACATAGTAAATTTAAACGCACAACCGTCGACGTAATGACAATTTTTGTGGGAATACACATAGTAATTGGTAACTATCACTACCCAAGAATAAGATGTTAGTGGCAACCATAATTTACCATACCTATAACTTCAAACTCCATGTCAGTAAACCAAATTAGTTTTTGGTTTAGTAACATGGAGTTTGCATTATGGTCAATTGTGGTTGCCACTTAACCAAATTGGATGGTGGTTGCCACTAATTGTGCCACTAATTGTGGTTCCCACAAATTGGATCCCTAAACCAAATTGGATTTGGTTTTTTTTCAAATTGCGAAAGCATACTCATTTTCTAAATGTCCAAGAAAAGCCGGATAACAATGACAGGCTATGGATGATACAGCCAGTATATCAGCCAATTAGAAAAAAATGCTTTTCCTGTCTTTAGAAATCAACTTCTATATCGATGAACAAATGATTCCCTTCAAATGGAGTCTCAACGTCAAATAATACATCAAAAATAACCCACTAAATGGGGTATGTAACTTGTGTGGACAAAGGTGCTTATTATCTGATTTCATAATTTAACAATATTCAACGACAGAACTTATTCCCGAGCACATATAAATTTTGGCAGCACGGAGCCCAAAATATATGGTATATGAAAGATAAAAATCATTCTGTTATTGCGCCAACAATTAGATTTTTCTCTTACTAGAAAAAAATACGTGACCGAAAGGGTTAACATTTTTGGCCCCTTTAACAGAACTAAATAAATTACTGGCTTACATAAGAAGTAATATAAGAAAATTACTTGAATATTGCCTTTTGATCCTGGATCAATTTGTGAGCAAGGACATTTTGATATTAACACATTTTAATGATTTCTTTTTAAATTACGTAATATTTGGAAACATTAAAATAATTATTTTTGATTTGAATAAATTCAATTTATAACATTTTTAAGAAACGATTGCGCAAAATCATTTAGTCATTTTAAAATATAATCTAAGAGGCCAGCCATTGCTAGCTGCCTCTAGAAGAAGAGGCAATATGGCATTATTCTATGTAAATCAAACTAATCCAAGCAGGAATCGTTATTGATCAGGTTTAATTAATATTTGATTGTTTCATATAGAGGAATGAATCTTCTTATACCCTATATCATCCTATATCTGTAAATTGAAAATTCAAATAAAAATTATTAAGAAATAAAATATTGAACAAATTCATTTTTAAATTACATCTTTTTGAAATAATAAAACTAAATTATTTGCATGGAAAAACTCATGACTTTTATTCTTTTGTCATTTAGTTTTCAACATAGCCCCCTTTCAACGCAATACACTTTTCAATGCGACCTTCCAACTTCTTGATCCCTTCCGAAAACTAATTTTGCTCAATCTTCAAAATAGTGGGAAGTTTCGGTCATCACTTCATCGTTTGTTACAAAAGGGCGTCATCCGAGCCATTTTTGTTAGATTTGGCCACAGGAAGAAGTCGCTCTGAGCGACTGCGCTGTCATGATGGAAGAGAACATTTTTGCGAGCCAAACTAGGGCGTTTGTATAGTAATCGCCAGTTATGACTTTACTCTTTGCCAAGTAATTAATAAGAGTAATGCCTTTTGCATCCCAAAAAACGGTCGCCATAACCTTACCGGCCGATCCGGGTGCCTTTTTCTGTGGGGCTTCGCCGCTTTTTCTCCACTGCTCTGACAGTTCCTTCGTCTCCTGCTTATAGTAATGGATCCATGTTTGATCAGCAGTAACGTATCGATGAAAAACGTGTTTTTAGTCGCTAGTGAGCAAACGCGACTCCCATCGCGCGGATAGCTTTTTCATATCCCAAATATTTATATATGATGGCATGTACACATTCAATTGATATGTTAGCAGCCTCTGCTAGCTCACGGATTTTGATTCGGCCGTTTTCCATAATCATTTTATGAATCTTGTTGACGATTTCTGGTGTAGTGACGATATTTAAGGGCCCTGGATGGTCATCAACAAAAACTGTCGTACGACCACGAAAAAATTCAGCTTTCCAAAATTTAACTGTTGCTAACGACGGTGCAGACTCGTCAAACACATGATCCAGTTCGGCTTTGATTTCTGCATTGTTTTTCCCTTTCTTGTGAAAGACCCTAATCACTGAACGATAATCGACTTTTTCCATTTTTCACAAAACACAAATTTGCTTGCTTGCGACGGCCGTAAAAACCAAACTAATTGTTCTTTCTGCTTCAACTTGACAGACGTCATGTGTTGGATGGCAGATGTCAAAATCAATATGGCTTTCGTTGTCAATTAACGACATATGTCGAAGGCTAGATTTTTGTCAAACCACCCTCGTTTTAATGTCGCAGATAGGCTATACTCTCAATAGGATAACTATTTCTGCAGTGTGTCTAGTTTTTTATATCTCTATGGGAGCCTCAAGCGTTTTGTGAAAAGGCACATTGAGTAGTTTTCCTTAATTTTTTCCCTTACGTGCTCCTTAAGTGATAGGAAAAAAACCAACCACTTTTTTGAAATCAACGAGTGAAATACAATAATAAAGAATTTATATAAATTTGTCCCAAACGCCCAATCCCCAAGTAAAGGTAATTTACCGAGAATTATTTGTTTACAAATAATTCTCTTATTATGTGTATCAATTTAATTCATTACTACAGCAGACTCGCGATAATCCGACATTTGACAGTCCGATAGGCTTGGTAGTCCGACGCGACGTCGGATAAGTGAGCTTGCTGTGTACTGTGCAGACACAGCCACGCACACACTTGTTGTGACTTATCGCGACAGGAGCCTCGTCCTGTCTACCCAGTGACTCACGACAGTCTCAATGTGCTATTGAGCATGCTCTTTTAATGTTGTTGCTGTATTTGAATGCAGCTACGTTAAATGTTGACTTTTAATTTTTGTGTTGTAAAGTGTTTTCTGATGGGGAGCACAAATGAAATCGCTAAACGTAAACATAAAACTTTCAACTCTTACTGATAAATGGGAAATTATTAAAAGGTATGACAGTGGTGAAGCACCAACTGTCATTCCTAAACATTTTGATATCGGGCGACCTACTGTTTACGACATAGTAAAATTAGGGGTAAGATAGAACAATGTTTAAAAACTGTAAAAGATGACTCTAAGGGAAAAACCCTTCACATGAGCGAATAGCCGCAAGTTCACGAAGCTCTGAACGCTTGGTTTAAGCAACAAAGAAGCAGACATGCCCCTATTTCGGGAGATATTTTAAAACAGAAAGCCCCGTTTTTTTAACGTGAAATAACCAACAAAGATGATTTTCGTGTCAGTGATGGTTGTTTCGAAAACTTTAATAAGCGGCATGGCACTCGTTTCTTACAGATGAGCGGAGAAAAACTATCATCCGATGAAACTGAAGTTTCTCAATTCATTCAAGATTTAAACGCAAAAATCGCCGAAATAGGCATTATGCCCGAGCAACTGCATAATGCCGATGAAACCGGCTTAAACTCATGTTAATGGTGTGCGCAAATGTCGCTGGAAGTCATATGTTAAAACTCTTAGCTATGGGTAAATCCAAATCGGGCATTTTAAAACAAAAAAGTCGAATCGCTTCCAGTATCGTACAAAAAGCAAAGCTGAGTGTCGGGTTAAAGAACTGACTGGTTTTCCAACCATTTTGTACAAGAAGTCAATGAACACGCTACAAACAGTAAAGAGAAAAAAACGGCCATTGAAGGCCCTTTTGTTGTTAGATAATGTTCTAGGACACCCGGACAAGGAAGAATTGAGAGTTATGATGGCTGATGGTTACATAGAAGCTTCGTATTTGGCAAAAATACGATGACTGCACTGATTCAGCCGATGAATCAAAATGTTATCAAGACTTTGAAAGCATATTACAAGAAGCGCCTACTGATTGATATCGTCAGCCAATCTGACGCAGATATCACATCAATGTTGGAACAATTTTACATCACGGAAGCCATTATCAATGCAGAATTTGCGTGGCGTCAAGTCAAGTCTTTAAGTCTGATAAAATCTTGGGAACGTGTTTGGTCGGAAAATCCACTCCTTTCAATAAAAGATAACAACGATATTACCGAGTCTGCGCTTACACTTTGTGATGAAATTAACATTCCGCAAGAATCTTCAGAAGACTTGAGAAGATGGGTATTAGACGATAACATTAGTCCTGTACTGACAGAAGATGAGATAATACAGGAAATTACGGTTCATGTTGTAGACGACGACCCAATTGAGGAAGCGACGGAGGTAAAATGCACAATCACTTGCGATGAAGTTATGTCAGCTACAAACAGTTTGATTCGTTGCTATGAGGAGAGGGTACTCGACTACGAGAACATTTTAATGTTACAAGAAAAAGCCATGAAAACAAGAAAAGCTCTTTATGTAAGAAAAAACAAAAAACGATTACAGATTTTTTAAGCCGAAAATACATACATTTATGTACGTAATATTCTTGTGCATACATATTTTAATTTTTTTTTATATTCTTTATATTCTAATTTTTTTTATATAGAAGTCAAAATTCAGTTTTAAAAATCAACGTTTGGTAATCCGATTTTTTGATAATCCGACACCCCAATGGTCCCGTAAATGTCGAATTATCGCACGCCAACTGTACTTTTTTTTCTGTACTGTACTTTTTTTACCCCAAAGAAAGAATATTCATTAAACCTCAGATTAGATATTAATCAGAGATGAAATGTTTGATATAAAGTTAAAGTAGACCTAACAGCATGGAAATTATTAAATGTGGATTACGATTTTCCTCTAAATAATAAAACACTATACAGTAGTGTTTCAGTACATCATCTATTATTTGAGCATAAAAATTTAGGCTGACAGATGACACTAACATTTATTTATTGCACTCGGATTTTTACTTATTCTCTCCAAATTCAGATGGTGAACGAATGATGAACAGAAAAAAGCTTTCACCAGACCATACTGCAAATGAAGCAAATTCATCAAAGTAAATTAAATGAATAGATAAGGATTAATTAATCATATTTTACATCAATGGAAGATCTAATTTATTAATTTAGCAACAGTCTCCGTAAATGAGAATAAACTGGATTCTAGAATACCAAAATATAGATGATAATTAAAACATGTGAAATCGATTTCTCCTCAATGTATTTTACGTTTTAGACTGGAATAAATACAAAGTATAGGCATATCTCAATTGTTAAAAGCTACGAGGAAACATTTGGCAACCTGAAATAGACTGATTTTATTCTATCAAATATTTGAGTCGTGACAGTAGAGACGTGATGTCATTTTGCGGAATTTCCATCGAATACAAGAGATTGAATCACTTCAATATTAATAAGAGTCTCGGAGTTGTACCAACTGATGATGATCATCTATGTCGCAAAACTTTCCGCTTTCGGGTCATAAATTATTAAAAATCATCTCATGTCCTGTTCTAATATCGAACGCTCTTGCATTAGATATTATTGTTTTATTTTTACCTTTCCAATTTCTTTGCTCTTATTCTGTTTAATATATATTCAGATTTATTATATTTCATCTAATGTTGTTGACCTTATATAATAATCGTGTCCTGCTTTTTTTCTGGATAAATATTTCAAAATGTTATTAAAAATACTTGAATTAAAAACTGGTTTTAGAATTGGAGCCAATATTCTCTTATTGAAAACTTTTCTTATTTAAAAAGAATTTATTCTAAACAAGGAGCTCTGTTTACTCTAGGATTTTTTCCTCAAAACATCAACTATTAACAAATTGTAATAAACATATCATCAAAAATTTTCGGTTACGAAATTTGGACTTACATGGGACCAAATAAAACGGACGTAAAGAGCAGATATAGGACAAACTGGATTTAGAAAAAATCACAGTACTTTTGACAAGGGCCAGTCGGAATATGTCGGGAATAGCTATGAAAAAAACATTTGATACCCAAATAAAAGGCTTTATTGTTTTTCTAAATATTCACCGTTACATTCTATGAAATATTCACCGTTACGACAAAAGTCGTTTGGCACCAAATCAGGACTATTGGCGGGATGAGTCATTAATTCGATGCTTTTTCTTTGCAAATAATCGAATATTGCATGAGCGGTATGAGGTGTAGCATTATCCTGGTGTAGAATGATTGCACGTTTATGGCTGTTTTATCGGCACTCATCAATGACTTGTAACAAGCAAATTGTTGTATACCATTCCGCAATTTACTGTACAACGTTCCTCTAGTGCAATTCTAGCAACATGACCAGATTTTGCTATGAAACATGCAATAATTTTTTTAGAAGTGCTTTGCGATCGAACAACTTTGGTGGGTAAAAGTTCATTTTGAAACACCCACACTGTCGACTGTTGGCTTGTTTCTGGTTCGTAAGAATATATCCACGATTCATTCCCTTTATAATGTCATATACAGGTTTTGAGTGTCCGTGATTGAATTTTGTCAGCATTGCTTTTCACAATTTGACACGATCGTCTTTTTGAGTAGCGGATAAATTTTGGGATATCCAACGAGAACAAAGTTTTCTTACGACTAACTGCTTATCCAGAATAGAATGTATCGAGGTCCGAGAAATGTGTAAGGATGCCTGAATCTCATCAAACGTTACTTGACGATCCTCTTCGATCATTCGACGTACAACATCAATATTTTCCGCAACAACAGCTGTAGCAGGACGACCTTCCCTTGGTTCATTCTTAAGTGAAGTACGACCGAATTTAAACTCTTGAAACCAACGATATACCGTTATCGTCGTTGGCGCTTCATCACCAAATGCAGACATTAAACGTTCCACGCACTGCTGTTGCGTGGAACGAATTAAATCACAACGAAAATTCTAAACAATCATTGCGCGCATATTTTCATGAGTAAACTTCATTTTCACTATGACTCGCAAAATTTAATAGGCCACTGTGTACACACGGAATAATATTTTGACAATCAAGTAAAAACTTCGCTATCTTGATATGGTGCACTATACCAGTGCGCATACGTCGATCATCAAAATAAGTAGTGTTGCCAGATACCTGAATTTTACCGACTGTCCATATATATAATGTAAACATAAATACATTACTGGGATAAATTATTACTGGAAAATACATTACTGGAGATATATTTGTTGGACTTAGAAGAAAAATTAAAACACAACCAGGACGGAGGTGGAAGAGGCAAAAGAAACGCAAAGCTTGATGAATACGCTACAGGCGCACCTTAAAATAAAGATTTAGAACGTATGCTCAATCAGAAATAATCTTTACCAAAAACCAACGAAGAGGAAATAAACAATGTTGTTGGAAAAGAACACATCGGAGATAGGTAAAACAATATAAGTATTTGGAATACTTAACAACACAATAAGACCATTAGGCACATAAAATGTGTGAAAAAGATAGCAGCAGCAATAATTGTCAATTACAGAGAATTGGAAAAAATATTCAGGCATAACTTTAAGTCCAGAATATACATTTTCTACGTCGTTGTTCGGGCAATGATATTATACGATGCGGAGATTTCGGAATGGAAGAAGTACGAAAAAAATAGTGACGTAAGTATATGATCACGTGTAATTTTGGGATTGCTTTGCGCGTGCCACCTTTGATTACAATGTGAACAGAAATGTGGAAGGAATCAGATTCGTCCAAGGTTCAGTCCAAACCTGAGGTTCAGTCCAAACAAAACCTTCACTAAATTATGAGATCGATTTAAACGACGAAAATAATTATGAGGAACCACGAAGGGAAGCGTGGTTCGTATTTATCTTAGAGTGGTCCCGTAGATGGTCATGGCTGAGCTCCGGTGCCACACTGACAATCTTCTGAAATACTTAAGCACTATTTGATACGGGATTAGGCGTGAACAAATAAAAGAGTATAATGAAATCTATTTAACAGAACAACTACAATAATGCAATAGGTCAGATAAATAAACATGAAATAATTCAACTTAGTAAATAGTAAAACTCAAGAGCTAATATATACACAGAAGTAAATCAGTCTTCAGAAAAATTATAATTCTTCATGAAACATATCAAATTAAATTGAGCAATGTATTTACAATCCCTAATGAAAACTGTAACAAGTTTACTCACATATGGGTAGTTATCTCAATGATTGGTAGTCCCTATTAGTCTTTTATTCGGTATTTTTATGTAATTGTTCGACTTACTTCACACTTGTTATTTCTACTAATTGTTTCTACTAACCCTATTTCTACCTTCGACCGGCTACGCTCTTCGCGATTAATAATCAACTTAAACTATAAAAACGGGCTGTATAATTCGTACTTTCTACTGTCTTACTACCTACTATCTCTAAATGGCTCGCTGTGTAAGTCTTTATAGCCGCGGAAAGAACCTTGGCAATTAAGCCATGTCCAGCGGAGCTGTCGGTACTGTTGAGAGATACGAGGACCGCGGCAAATGAGGACCGCGGCAAATGAGGACCGCGGCAAATGAGGACCGCGGAAAATATGAGAACCGCGGCAAATATGAGGACCGCAGCACATATGAGGATCGCGGCAAATATGAGGACTGCGTCATAAATAAGGACCGCGGCAAATATGAGGAGCGCTGTCCTCGCCGTCGACAAATAGGGTGACCAGGCGGGGGGGGAACGTGGGGGGGGGGGGCATAACAACGTTTGCTACTTCTGCATATTACTTTTGTAATTTAGTTAAGAATAAACTATTTAAATACTATTAATATGATTTTTCTGCATACTTTTATACCATTTTGACTTTCCCTCAAATATTTGTATTTTAAGTGTTGCTGATCTATTTTACATAATATTACATTCTAACAAAATTGCCATTTCTCCTGCAGCTATGCATTTCAGATTAGTATTGCATTGACATTTAGGTATTTTGAAACTGTAAGTACATTCATTATGAACACTGTAATAATAGCGAATGCTGTTCAAAAGGAAATAGGACTATTGTTATTTGAGATAAATGCAAATGAGCTCTATGCATCCTGCAGGATCTGCAAATATTGTAAATAGCGGAATACCTTGTAACTGCTATTTACATTAATTTATGTTAAAACTAGAGATTTGCTTCGAGTTAGTAATGAATCAAAATCTTTTTAGACTTTTATTATAAAGAATGAAAGGTTTATTGGAGTATTTTCTTTCTCTTTTTTATTTTATTATTTTTACTACACTTATGCATTTTGCAAGCCATATCAGGATTCATATCAGAAGCCATATCAGACATATCTTTATATTATAAAAATTTTAGTAAAAATAATAAATTTTTATTTAAATATATTTTATATCTTTCAAAGGCAAATTTTTAAAACAATGTTTTAATAGAATTTAGAATTTTCGAAAAATATTATTTTGTTAAATTGATTTCTTAAATTTCAATCATTAAACTCGCGGGCTCATCTTTAGAACAAAACATTAAAGCACACCAAATTTAATTTTTTACAATTATACTTATATTGAACATTTTTAAGACCAGCTGCTGTATTAAAAATTATTGTTTTTGCAATATTTATTTTGTTTTTGAAGGTGCATCTATTGCTAATACACCGGGTCTAATTTATTAAAAATGTTGAATTACCATCAGTGTGAACTGGATGTATCAAAATGACTACACTATAAATATAGGTTTCTTGAACTATTATTTATTGCAAGACATAAACAAAACATTCATATGTGAATAAAGTATTTAGAAAACATGTTTTTTGGTTACATTAGAAAAACAATTGAAGCATATATACTTCTGTTCTAAACAACCTACACAATAAATATGCACCTGTTTAGAATTTTTTGTTGAATGTTGCTGGAATTTTCTTCTAATTTTTGTTGAGCTGTGATATCCTGGGTAATCGCATTGTTGCCTAATCCACACAATCCTTCTACTAGCTTCTCTCTAAACGTTGTAATATCCATTTTTGTTTTGTTACAAACTTTATTATAAAGTATAATGGCATTAACTTCAGCTGTATTTGTTAACATCTAGATTGCTATCTTCTTACACCATTTTATAGCTATACGTACTAGATTGCTATAAAGTGTCCTTTGATCTGAGAGGTCTGTATAAAATTTAGTTGAAGTGTACTGCACAATCGTCGAGGGTTTGCTTTCAGTTCTTGGTTTTAATATCTACCATACCGGTATTGGTCATGACTTTGTTCTCAAAACAACTATGTCTCTTTTATTACTCTCTTTTCCAACTGTACCTTTAGTATTACTTTAAAGGGCTATCGTTCATTTTTCTCTAGTATATTTTGAAAAACTAGCTTAGGATTTCCGTTTTTTTTTTCTAAAAGTCTCAGGTAGGTGTGTCTGCTTTTCTAAGTTGGTGAGCATATCCTGCCCTGGTGTATTAATTACAGCTAATCAATGTTCCCCCAATATATTGGAAAGGTTCCATTAACTTCATAACAACTTCATGATACCGGTAGATTAGATGATTCTGGTTAACTTCTTTGCCACCCTATACTTTTACATTATATGTATAATCACCTTCTTCGCATAACTTAAGGATTTATATGCCAGACTTCTGGAGTTTACGGGGCAAATACTGAAGAAAAGCAAGAAGTCCTCTAAATGGGACCATAGTGTCATCAATGCAGACTGTTTCTGGAATGAAAGTCTTTTGCAACTATTTGTTAAAAATTGTAACAAAATTATCAATTTTGTGGTTCATAGTATATAAAAGTGCATCAAACATTGTGATTTACATAAAATTTGTATAAGAGGGGCATCCTACCTGATTATTTTTCAGGTAGGATGCTGGTACCTGATTAGTACCTGATTATTTTTTTAGCGTTTACTTGAAATAACATATTATACAGTGTATAGTTTCCTCTTACAATATAGTTTCCGATTGATTCCCGCCCTTGCCGAATATTTAGTTTGACTGCTACTAGAACGTTGAGTATACTCCGAAGCATACATATGGCTTCATAACACTCATTTCATCAATAATTTCCAATAATTCTTGATGTGAAAGATCTTTTTTAGACTTTTTCAATTCAATAACTTAATTACACAAATTACCGTAAGTTGACTACAAACTGACAAAGATAACGACTATGCGACGACAATCCCTTCTTTTAGCTTAGCATCGCTGATGTTGGAAAATTTTTATTTTAGGTACAAGAATCCATCAGAGTTTTTATTCAGTGCTTTGAGAATATTTTCATCAATCCAAATTTAATATTCAATGGAGAGAAATATATTCTTTCAGGATTTACTGTAGAGACATGTGCCACATTTTTTCCCCAGGGATAAGGGACTGGAGTTTAGGCCACGATTTGCTAACACGGGGTGATTTTTTTATCTCTGTGGTCCTATTAGCACAAAAACCCCAAAAATTCCTGTACCCAAGTTACAAGCCAACCACTGAAGTAACAATCTTCAAATCACCACATATATACTATTTATATTTTTCATATTCCATTTTCTCTAAGTTTCATATTTTCATACGTCTCTTTCATATCAGCGGCATGCAGTATAAGTATTGTTGGAATTTGATCAGCTTTGAAACTAACTTTGGAAGAGTCTATAAAGAGTCGGTATTCATCTGGCCGATGTTAATACACATAAGTTTCCATTACAGAAGAAATATTATTACAAAACATAATTCCGTTTTCTTCAGAAAAAGGAGTAGTTGAAATCACTGTAACGGTTATAATAACTAGTTATTCTAACATCTTTTTGAAGTAGATTCCATTCCATGAGTCTGGAAGTTAAAATTTCAAATTGCTGTTGAGATAGATTTTAATCCTTTATGAGGTCATTAAGGATCTTGTTGATTTGGAAAGTATGGTTCTAATGAACCATTGACTTCATATGTAAAATCACTTTTGTTATCGTCTACAATTTTTACGTTTCATCTTCATCAGAATCAGAGCAACTTAAGGCTATATCACCATCATATACTGATACAGGGTACTGTTCACTGTGTAAGACGGGCCTCCATGCAGATGGCAAATTTGTATTAACTATATTTTTGTTTTAGATATGATTCCCTTAATCTTTGTTAAACAAAAATAACAATCTGTTAAGTCTGTTCCCTCTAAATCATAGGAGTTGCAAATGGCATATGGTGTGTACCATTTTCCAACAGTCTAACACAGTATATATTCAGCATATATTCAAAATACAGCATATACTCGGGGCCCAGCTTTTATCAAAATCACCAGTTTGGCAACCATTTATCAAAACCAGCCAGCTTGCCAAAGTTCATAACATTTACGCACAGCGGAGTGAAATTAAGCCTCTTCCAGTTCACCGCAAATGTAGCAGAAATTATCCGCATAATTTAAGCACCTTTTGTTCATAGTAAAAAACTAAAATGCTATTCTACACCATAATACAATTTTAAATGAAAAATTAGGAAAAAAACCATATGGATTCGTGCTAACACGTTCACGTCTACTGCAATACTGCCGACGCTTTTGACGCAACACAACGGCAATAAAATAGGTTTGCGTATGTAGGAACTAGGTTAGGAAACAGGATGCAGAATCACGTGTTGTACTTCTGAGTAAAACAGCATATCGTTCCTTTAAATATGAGTTGAATAAAACCGCTAAATATAAGTTAAATATTTCTATGAATGGGCAAAGTTAACGTTAAAAGCAGTTTTTGAAAAACGGCTGTGACACAGAAACTGTGCCCGATGGAAAAATTCTGATTACATATTTGAATTCAGGATACAACAATGCACTAGAATCATTATTTAGATATCTTTTGAAAAAAATCATGTCAACCAGCGTTATAGATCGAGTACCAATTAGATAGGATTCGGTCTCTTATAGATTGATGCGCTTGTACTATCGATTACTGATAACCATTTAGCGATCTCACAATTCAATCCGCGGCGAGATTTCTGTTCCCGATGGTTAATTAATATATTTCTATACTGCAATTCCAAACTAACTAAAATGCTTTTAAAATGTATTTACACTATACTTTACTTCATAACTAAAAGTTTAGGTACACATTACATGATAAATACTGTTTTCCCATCTTGTAACTCGTGTGTCTAGTGTACAACACGCTTAGATAATTAAAGCAATTACATAATTTTCAACCACTCAATCTTTCTAACATCAAACTAAATAGGACCGTGGACAAATTTCCACGTTACACTCGCTACCGCCCCGGAAAAATTCGCCGTCGAATTTTAGCAACACCAGAGATTAGATAAAAATAGTTTCTTATATGCTTTGAAAATCTAAGATTCAAAACTTAGAATGCAATCAGTTTTTGCAAACTGGTCGATTGTTGATTTGAATTCTAACGATATAGGACTCCTGAAAAACTCCCTAAATGCATTTAATTATAAGAACTGAGAGTTGTTTTAAGCAATTCCTATAAGCTGTATAACATGAATGTGCTTCATAATACACTTGCTGACACAAAGAATAAGATTTGTGCCATCAGACTAAATTGCTGGACCCGAATTTAGCTAGCTGCGTTGTAACTACTCGGACACAATCTTTGACAACAAACGTAGAATCTCATCAACCAATGATAATACATTTTGTTAAAAGTGATACTAATTCTAGATAGCTTATAGTACTTTGAGTGGCTCGATGACAGCAGTTTCTTTAAGTTGTTTTTTTTTTCTTTTTTTTTTGGGAGGGAATTTTCTACAAAACTATCCGCACAGTGCGGCAAACTGTGCGGGGTGTGTGTGATTGACCTTTGGGCCGACCCACTAAAACCTCCCGGGGCCCCGCAAACGCCTTCCGGAATTCGCTTGCGCATTACAT